>JARSSU010042996.1:0-14767 GCA_029619165.1 Eurosta solidaginis
TAAAAACTTTAACTATACCACAAGGTGCATTTTAAACCAAGCAACCCCACGTACTTGAACACTAACGCTTTTCTCTTTCATCCACAGCTCAGCGAGGCTGCAGTATTGAAAGCACGGATGTCCAACGGAGATCGCACTTACCATGCAACTATACATACATATCATAATTTTAATTTATTTAGTTTATCCTGCCTTGGGAAGGTTGCTGGCGTACTCACCGAGTTTCAAGTTGCTCGCCGCAAGGGGCCGGCATGTTTAGGCCACCAGCCTAAACATTTTCGGACCACCCTAACATGCACTTTAGTTATTTTATTATTAATACCGGTAACGGCTAACACCAGCCGAGAGCTAACTTTGAAGGGGAAAAACTCAACGAAAGTTAGCTATCGGCAGGTGCCGCGGGCTTGTTCGCGGTCTTGGCTCCTTCTTCTATTTTGGAACGTTCACGAGCCAGCAGCTAGCCCCAGGTGAGTAATATAAACCAACCATTTCCCACATTTTCCATTTTTTACTAAGTGCGATTTTCATTGTAATTAATATTTGCAAATTATTAATTTTCATAAATGTAAATTTTCCAAGTGCACAGTGGATTGTCGATTTAATTGATATATATAGCTTTTCCGCATCATACTTGCGCTCATCCGTGCGCATTTGAATTAATAAAATTATAATTGTACGCTTTGAATTGCCAAGTGTAAATTTCTTATATCTTAACTACTTGCACTTGCAGTAAAATTGCAAGTAATCACTTTGATAAATTTGAATGTGTCAAGTGCATTTTGTATTTCCATTAATTTCGTTCTGCACTACTGCATATTAAATCGGAATTGCTATTTATATTGTGAAGTAATTAACTTTTCTGACAACCAGGAAGTTTGTGAGTGTTTCACTTTCATAATCATATTGTAGCTCGTCGCTAATTCCTTTATACATTTTCAATAAAATTATATTTTGTAAACAAACTTGTGGTTACGATTTACTAATTCGGTACTTATTCTCTTTTATTTGCAACGCACACGCCCGACTTCCCCGGGTCCACACTGCCCCGCAAAACATAGCATAATAGTGAATTTGATATTCTTAAATCTTTATTTTCCATTGAAAGCTTTTATTTATTTTATTACGATGTTAACAGATATGAGTTCGGGATTCAATGCGAGTTTAAAGTGCTTATCTCTACCTCAACTTACTTTTTTCCAGGCATGCTTAACCAACGAACCGATATCATTTCGTTACGATAATTAACGTTAATAAACGAAACAAAGTCATTTTGTTTCGTTTATTAAAGTTAAGAACGTCAAATTAACGAAATGATTTTGTTTAGTTTTCTGCCATATCAAAACGAAATCAAATCGTTTATGCTGATTATTCATTTCAAACTATTCTGGCAAAGCTGGTTGATGGCGGAGTCATTAAAGGTGAAAGCATTAGCCAAGCGGATTGCAACTTTTCTCATGAATTTTGACAGTACGAATATTTCTCAGAGTATCTTTGACATTACCACCAACGAATTATACAAACAAATTAAATGGAGTTTGTGTGTATGTCCGCTCGCTGTTACCACCTTACGGCTTCACCATGGCTATAACATTGCCAGCACAATTCAAACATAAAGTATCACGTTTTTGTTAACGTTTTTAACGTTAACGAAAGCTTTTCGTTTCGGTTAAAAACGAGATACAATTTATCTTGATAATTTCTTTATCGATAATATTTCGAAGTGTTTCAACGAAAACGGTGGAAATTTTTTTATAAACGATTAGCTTAATGTTAAGGCGCATCCCTGCTTTTTTCATATATTCATCGAACTTAATTATATTGTATTGCAAATTATATTATGAAAAAGCAAATCGCACCCTAAACCAAAAAACACCACAACTTAAAGGTCATTTTTATAAAAGTTTTGAAAATTTTGTGGTGTACAGAAGCAGTATCATATAGCTAATCTGTTACTGAGTCGTGACAGTTTTTGGTTGAGGATTCGATATATGTAATTTTGAATATAAAATAATTACATTCAATAAAAATAAGAAAAAAGTATTTCATTGTGTTATATTCTGAGCACATTTTCCAACTATATTTGGGTGACAATTCCTGATCAACAGTATGTTGTTCAAATTTATTGAAGTTAACTTACTTCGCTGTTTCGAACAAATATATTTCAAATCCGAAAACGTTTGTTCGCAATAATATGTTGAGAAGAATAATGATAAACATTTTAAAGCATTTTTTTTAATTGAGGATAATCCTCCTCGCTCAAATTCTTCCAGAAGTCAGTGTGTTTGTGACATCTGGAGCAACAATTTCACTCCTGAGTATGACCAGCTCGCATTGAATTGCGAACTCGTATCTGCTCACATCGCAATGAAAAGGTGCTTCGAAAAGGTCGATGACTGGTTTTACATTTTCAAAATCTTAAAACCTGTCATCAAAGTTTTCGAAAAGCGTTGCAAGTATATTACAACATTCCATTTTTTTTTATATCTAGTGCTTAATTGGGACAAAATTATTGTTGTTTTTGGAGAACTTGAATAATTGTCTGAGCGTATTTCACACAGAAGCAAAAAAATTTTAGTTTTGGAAGCACTTAAGGCTTTATAGGCATCTGGGAAACTTTTAAATTTTCCTTGAAGTTCGAAGTTAAAATCATTTAAAAACTTTGTTACGTCGGACAAGAATGCCAAATCTAAAATGAACGTTTTGTTCTTCAATAACAAGATAAGTCGCAATTCTTTTTTTTCTATTTCCAGGAATTGCAGAACTTCTGCCTTTGAGTCGAACAGTCTATTAAGGCAGTCGGCGCGGCTCAACCATCTCACGTCTGTGAACATTTTAAGGTCCTTTGCTGCAGCATTTTTGTCTTTAAGAAACATTTTAAACTTTCTGTGGGAAAGTGACTGGTGGCCACCACGTATTTTATTAATAATTTCTTCTGCTGTTTTCATAACAGCGTGATTTGATAAGAACTTTGAGGAGAGAGCCGCCTGGTGTATAAGGCAGTGGAAGGTTGGAACTGAAATTCCATTAAGATTTAGTTGACCTACGAAGCCTTCGTGCCTACCGACCATAATGTTCGCACCATCTGTACACACTACCGAAAGTTTTCCCATATCAACGAAGGAAAAAAGCTTTTCATTTACAACACTGAACAAAGATGCTCCAGTCACGTTACCATAAAAGCTTTCAATGGAAAATAAAGACTCAAAAATTTGAAATTCACTATTTATGCTACGAATACAAATAGCCACATCGGTAACGTCGGTACTTTCATCTAGGCATATCGAAAAAAATTTGCAATCTTGTAAAATATTTTTGATTTCGGATTTAATGTTAATGCCTAACTTATCCGTACGATGGACCAGAGTTCTCGGAGATAAAGGTACTCCTTCAATAAATTCGGTATTATAACCTAATTTATTGAAAATCTTTACTGTCGTACCTTTAACAAATTTACCATCAGAAAACGGCCTACCCTGTCTTACTATTTCAAATGAAACTAAAGACGACAATTCATTTTTCAGTTTCGTTCTACTTTTTTTTCATTAGTATAACTATCCATTGCAGTCAACCAGCCTTTAACTTTTTTCAAAAATAAAAATTTTTTCTTTAAACAAATCATTTTGTTTCCTTTCATTTAATTTGTCTATATTTTTATGAAAAAAATTAAAATGTCTTTTAAGCGTAGAAACGCGGTTATTTAAAAAGGACTTGTAGCATAAAATACATTGTGTTTGCCCAAAAGGGTTGGGCAAACATAAAATATTTTCCGCTTGCCATTGTGTGCATTAAAATAATAATAGCAAACGGTCTTTACTTTTTGCTTTCTAATAAGGGAATGAAGAACGCGAAATTATGCATCAAGTGATGTGCGCGATCATCGCGCTCTCACTAACACATCTTCATTTCAAATTTGCCGACATCTGCACTAAATGCCAACATCTGAATTAAATATACGAAGGCGCGACTGTTTACGGCATTTCATTTCTTTCGCTTTTCGTGTTTTGCTTGTGCTAGAACTGAGACTGTTGTTTTTCTCAAAAGCGCAAGCACAAGCAAAATCAAATAACACACAGTTTTTTAAACACTGATTCTCAGCATATGAATTTTGTTACATACAAATTTACACATCTACATTTAAATCGATCATATTTATTTAAACTTCATTTCACAATGTATGAAAACTTAGACTGTAGGCAAATCTGTAAAGTTTCATTTTCTCTCATCCTCTTATTTTCTATTCTACATTATCAATTCTATCATACATTCGACACCATTAGCTTGTCCATATTCGGTGGATATATATTACAAAATCAAGTTAGTTTCCATGAAGTGCTTTATAAGGGTATTTTTGATATTTTTTAATAATGCATTTGAATTGTTTAAATCATACGAATGCTTTTTGTTCAAAGATAACTCATATAACATGATTCGTATTTTAAGCAAACAAAGAGAAGGGCTTAAAGTTTGCCATATCAATGCGCAAAGCCTGCGTAATAAAATCGACGAATTCAGATATCTTTTCGAAGACTCTAACGTAGACATAATGGCGCATAATCATAGTGTTAATGCTGTAAATTGGAGCTCAATACATAGTATGACTTCTGCCAATGATCAGATACGTTTTATTCAAAAGAATATAAGTAACCTCTTTGACCAATTTGTTCCGCTTGTAACAAGGTCAGCTGGGTCCATGAGGCATCCTTGATTTAAAAAATATAAAGCAGCTAATAGGAAAACGCAACAAAGCTTATCTGATTTGGAAACAAAATCGATCAGAGAGAGCTTATAATGATTACAAGAAACTGAGAAGAGACGTGACAAAAACAATTAAGAGGCCAAAAAGAAAGTATTATGAATATCAATTCAGTACAGTCATTGGCTCACAGAAGACGTGGAAGCAGATCCGCGAAATTGGCATTGGGAAAAAACTACACATATTTCCGAATCGAATAATATAGATGAGTTAAACGCAACCTTTGAAAATTGCCCACCTTCTCTGCATAATATTAACTATAATCGTTATAGTTCTGGTCCAAGTGTTACCTTACCCGTTTTTGCCTTTCAATGCGTCGATGAATGCGATGTTGTCGAGACCATTCTCTCAATCAAGTCAAGCGCCGTTGGCCTTGATGGTGTTCATCCTAAGCTCGTAAAATGCATCCTGCCAAAAATTCTTTCATATATAGTTTACACTTTCAACTCCATTTTAAATACATCAGTTTATCCTAAAAGTTAAAATTATTCCTGTTCAGAAACCAAATGGTGACTTTCGACTTATTGCTATTCTGCTTTTCTTTCTAAGGTTTTCGAGCGCGTGATGCATGGATAGATAATATTTTTGTCCATAACAACTCCCTGATAAGACCGCATCAGTCGGGATTCAGAACAAGCAGGAGCTGTATCACAGCGCTATAAGCGTTTCAGATGATATTAGAAGAAATATGGGTAAGGACCATGTAACGTTCCTCACACTCTTGGACCACTCGAAGGCATTTGACTCAGTTGACCATACTTTACTACGCTTGAAACGTAAAACGCTTTTCAACTTCTCAGCTCCAGCCTTGGAGCTAGTAAATACGAATCTTCTTGGGAGATATAAAGCAGTAAGCGTCGGTAGCCTCCATGTCAAACTTTCTAAGTGTAGCCAAGGGAGTCCCCCAAGGATCTGTACTTGGACCTTTATTATTCGTTCTATATATAAATGGCCTGCCTGAAACTCTTAAATATAGTAAAGTGCACGTTTACGCAGATGACGTTCAAGTATATTTAGGCGGGCCCTCAGCCTCCATTAATAACTGCGTACAGAATTTAAATTCCGATCTGGGAGTGACACAAAATCCCCAAATAAGTAATCCCCAAAATCAAAATCCCCAAACACAAAATCCCAGTGCTATGATAAACTTCATGACCGTGTAAAAAATAGTAATATCTCTTTCCTCTTTCATTCATATTTATGCATGTATAACTATTTATCACGTTTTGGCAATACATATTTTTACTTATCCATATATAGGAGTGCTAGTCGCTCTAATTCGAACAGAAGGGTGTACTATGCAGAAGGACATCACCGTGGCGGTAGCCACGGTTATACCACACACCCGGACTTGGCATGGCGTAGCCCAGGGTTATTTTTATAACCGCGGCCGTAGGTCGCCTATGCAGAAAGTTGGTATGGATTATTAGCATTTTTGGTCGCGGCGATTTTAAACCTAATTTGAATTTATTTCACACATAAAATGGGGATTTTGATGTTGGAGATAACGTGGTAGACCCTTCCGATCTATGTCTCATAAATAAATGGGGCTAGTGATATCGGCTAGTCTTAAACCCAAGGTCTAAATGCATCGCTATTTATAAAAAAAAACCATTAACATAGATCAGTGCCCCAAAATAGCAGCGTACAATGCTGCGATAAACTTTGTCGACACGGTAAAAAATCTTGGTGTAATTTTTAACAGAACATTAACTTGGAATAATCATATCCTTCCTACAATAGGCATAGTATATGGCAGGTTACGAACACTATGGACAACACAACACTTCACACCAGTTAAAATTAGATTGCTGCTGGCAAGGTCTTACTTGTTACCATCATTGATGTATGGCTGCGAAGTTTTTGCCTATTGTGACAGTGAGTGTAGTGTAAAAAACTTAATGTAATTTACAATAACATAGCCCGCTATATTAATGGTATACGTCCCTTATGAACATATTTCCGAATATGCTCATAAGATATACAATATAACATTCGACAATCTGCTTAAATTTAGATGCATTTCACTCCTTCATAGAATGTGTTGTTTAAGGAGCCTGCCTATCTATACGAAGACTTCAGCTATCACGGTCCGTGCGACATCTCAACTACTGCATACAAGATATGGCTCACACGAATTTCTGAGCGTCAATTTTTTGTTATAACAGTACGTCTCTGTAATGTTTTGCCTTTGGAGATTACAATCATTTCTAACATAATGCACTTCAAAAGGAAACTATTGAGTCATCTTGCTTAACATGTTGAAATACTTTTGAAAACTCCTTCACTTTTCTTTTCTCCTCTCCTTTTAAATCTTATATCTTTCTCTCTACAATTTTTACAAAAACACATTTAATATTATGTTACTTAACACCAAACACTGTAAATAAAACTTATGGTTGTTGTGTTTGGAATTTATAAATAAATATATATATATATAAAATATACATATATTGCAAGTGTTGACACTAACGCCATACTAGCAGTATTGAAGCAAATGTCGTCTAAAATATCAACCGAAATGTCATCTCAGCTGGATCCCAGAAGACATATATATGTCATCTCAACTGGAAGAACAAAAGACAAATATAACATCTCAACTGGCCAAACAGAAGACATATATGGCATCCTAACTGGAATCGCAGGAGACACGCATAACATCAAAGATTGAAGCACAAGAAACGCGTATTTCAGAAATGTCGACACAGATACATCAAAGATGGAAACACAACTGAAAGAGCAAGAGACACGCATAACAGTACATACAACTCGAAGCGCGAGAGGCGTGTATATCATCAAAACTCGAAGCGCGTCTGGACGAGAAAATACGCAGTTTGAAGAAAAAATTGAAGCCGAGGTGGATGCTTTTAGAGGTCGTATACAGGAGTTGCAATAAATCGCCCAGCTGTTTCCGCAAGCAATACGAAGGTAAAAACTTCATCTTCTGACGGCTCTGTTCCTTTCTAGGTCTTTAAGCTACAGTTGAGAAGACTGTAGCAGTGATCAACTGGAATGCTGAAGGTAAAGTGGCAGCCCTATTCGTAGCATTGAAGGGGCCAGCAGCCGAAATCCTACAGACAATTCCCAAAGGAGAGCGGAACAACTATGAAGCATTGATGGGGTTCGGATATTGAAAGATTGGCTCATTTCGCAAATGCAGACGCACCCGTGGAACACACCGAGAGGGTTAAAATTAAGAGCTTTATAAATTGAATACAGGATGTCAAAACTATACGAGCTACATATGCGAACCCAAAGCCAACATTTGCTGAAACGGTATCCCATGCACTGACTCAGGAAAACTGCCTCACTTTTGAGTAAGCCAGCGTACAAAGGCGAGTTTGGGGGGGATACAATTTTGGAAGCACTGAAGGGATCACAACAGAAAAACTCTGGATTTATGAAATGTTTCAAGTGCGGCAACCCAGCCACATTGCACTTCATTGCAGCACGGTCCTAATAGTTCCAACAATGTGGGTGGCCGTAAACGCAGAGCTAACGAGATGAGTAAATCTCCAAGTCCACTCAATTGAGTGCCGCAATTGAATGCCCCATAATCTCTATCTCGCAAATTGGAAGAAGGTCAAACAATCTTTACTGTCGGAGGACATGTAAATGAAAGGAACGTTTACTGACTGTAGATACGGGTGCATCTCATTCCATCATTAGAGCGGATTTAGTCACAAGAAGATAAGACCATTGCAAAAGACAGTACGGTTCTAGGAGAAGTAGCATGTGAAGTCGCAATTGGAAACGTCACGGTAGTACACAATTTTATAGTGGCAGAGATTGTTGATGAAATCATAGTTGGAGTGGAATTCTTAATCGACCAGGCATCAAGATCGACATGCAAAGCAAGGACGATAAGATATAAGTAACTCCTTCTATCCCAAGAACATGGATTTTATTTGGAATTTGATGTGATTTTTTGCTTTTTTTTGTGTTACTTTTTCTTTTTTCTCTGTTACCACATTAATAATATTCTGGCTACGAGGACGAATCGGAGACGCCCAGGCTACAAGCAGGTCTGTGGGTTTTAATTTTTTAAGGGCGTAAAACGAAGGTTCTGTTTCTGTGTCGGGTGGAGGGGGGGAAAGGGGGAAGTGATGGGGCTGGAAGGAGATAATATTAGCCCTTGTGAAGACAAGGAAGAGAGCTCCCACAAATAGAACCCTAGCCCGGCGTCAGCAAAAAATAAACAACTCACCACAAACCCAAAACTATAAAATCACGCGAGAAAGCAAGCATGCAGTGTTCCCAGCATCCCTTCCCATGCTGGGACCATAACATAAGGCTTGGTGGGAGATAGGATTCAGTACGGCGACCAAACAAAATTTAACGGTGGCGACTTCTTGCAACTCGCCTTCAAAGCACATGATTGCTATCTTGGAGTCTAAAAACAAAATCCCCCTCAAGCATTGTACAGGGACACAAAGAAAAGAAAAGAATCTCACAAAGACCCTGGGCTATGACAAAACCCAACGTCTCCTCCCAACGGACAACCACCCGTATTCCCTCGGTTACAAGGACGGTACTCCATATTAGACGGAAGTTTCACAAGCCCAACACTTTCAAAACCAACCAAAGGGAGGGCTATTTTGGGGAAGATGGCCACTAGGCTGACCAGTAGTTATTTTAACTTGTGAACAGCTCCAGGAAAACCTTTCAGTCTAGAATAATGACTCTTTCAAATGACATCATGGCAATCGAATTGGAAAGGAGGTGGGGGCTTTTAGATTGGAGTAGTCTCTTTTAGTCAGACTAGGAGGAGATGGTAAGTCTAGATAACGTGCCTCTTAGATTACATGGCATCGGAGGGGCTGTTAGATGAATGTATTGAAGCCTGCCTTAAGAATGAAAATTATCAGAGTTTCCCCCCCCCCCCCCCCCCCCCCAGAGTGTAGAGGTGGCACCACACCACACACCACACAACCCCCCACACCTCCAACCAAACAACCAATAGCAACCCCCCAACCCAAAGCAAAACCCCCAAACCCAAGGCAACGCTCCTAAAGTAACGCAAACACATATTGTTGACCAGGATTTGATTCCAAACCATTTTTTTTTTTATTTGTGGCCCAGCTCGCAAACCACATCAGCCCTCCCGCACGCTCACCAAATGTTGTCTTGTGAAAATACAATTGACATGGAAACGACGACGATCGGTCCGATTTATACGTTATTGAGCTCCTCGTTAGTGGTCTCTCCACTAGCGACGCAAACGGGAAAAGTTTGTGATGGATGAAATTTGATGAGGTCAGGTTTGGAGTCATTGGAGCGTCAAGAAAAGTTGTGACGTCAAAATCGTACAAGAACTATAGAAACGACAGCTGGCGTCATTCGAACATCAGCTAGTCCTGGGAGCTCACCCTGTCGGGGTAATTGTGGAAAGGAGAAGAAGGAGATGGGAAGAAAGATGGAAAAAAGAAGAAAAAGAGAAAAAAAGAGAGAGGGTGTTTTTCTTTTTAGAGCAAGGGTTTTTTTTTGCCGTTTGTGGGGATTGCTGTGTGGGATCTACCAGCCAAGTTTGTCCAAGTTGACACGACACAAGACCCATGACGAAAAAAAAGGAAAAAAAAAAGCCCGAAAAAAAAAAACAAAAAAAAAAACGAAAAAAAAAAAATAAAAAAAAAAAAAAAAAAGGGGTTTAGCTTAGTGGTTAGCTTTTAGATGCAAGTTGAAAGACATTTCATGGACGAAAAAAAAAAAAAAGGACAAAAAAAAAAAAATAAAAAAGAAAGAAAAAAAACAAAAAAAACGAAAAAAAAAAAATAAAAAAGCGGCAAAAAAATAAAAAAAAAAAAAAGGGTTTAGTAAAAAGAAAACAAAGGGTTTTTAGCTACAGTCGGGTTTACTAGCCTTGGAGAGCTCGCGGTAGGCAGCTTAGCTAAGGATTACCCATATTTAGTTAGCCGTGTTGTAGGTTTCTTTAAAAAAAAAAAAAAAAAATAAGAACAAAAAAAAAGGCAAAAAAAAAAAAAAAAAAAAAACAAAAGAAAAAAAAAAAAAAAAGGTGGGGTCTTTTTTATGTTTTACAGAAAAAAAAAAAAAAAAAAAAAGGGGTTAGCTAGCTAGAAGGAGGGTAGCTAGCTTTAGAGCCACCCATCAATTAGCTAACCAATCAGCATTGCCCACAGAATTGACACTGCCGACGGCGCGCGGCACTCTGGACTCTCGCTTCATCTCTGGTAAAACCCGAAAATGGCGTGTTTTCTGAGCTCTTTTCTTTTTTTGATTTTTTTTCACACTTGGACTCTTGATTGAAAATTGGCTACTCGGCAAGAACAGGTGGAGCGGTTTGAAAATTGAATGGGAGGAGCCAAAGTGCATCGGTGATGAAGGCAGGAAGGAGGGAATGATGGAAACAAAAAACACCCAATACCGTGGAGCGGAGGAGCGACCAAGGGGGGAAACAAAAGCAAGACCCAAAGAAAGAAGTGAAGTGAAGGAGAGAAAAACCCGACCCTTCAGTGTGTCAGAGGTATGGCAGAGATGGGTTCTTTAGCAATTACACGTCAATACCCTTGGACTATTGTAACATGCACCTGCTACTTCGAGTGGAAGGAGGAAGAGACTAATGGGCTCAGGATATTGGAATAGAGGATACATTCGACAAACATGCCTGGTCCTCTGGTCCCCCCCTGTATGTTTTACCGGCGCGACATCCATCGTTTTAGTGGGCCAAGAACCTTTGGATGAATCTTTAAAAACTTAGAGGAAGTTTTTTTTTCCAGAGAATAGCTGGCGCTGGTCTTACTGAAACTAAGTCCAAAAAAGTGTTCGACTGTTTTAAAAAGGAAAGTAAGTGATTTGGATCACAGGGTAACGACAAGAAG
The DNA here is from genome assembly GCA_029619165.1 of Eurosta solidaginis. NCBI lineage: Eukaryota > Metazoa > Arthropoda > Insecta > Diptera > Tephritidae > Eurosta > Eurosta solidaginis. Next base: position 11,590 of record JARSSU010042996.1, read on the forward strand.
GCCCCGTCTGTACCTGCCGAAATGAAAAGATAGAGGGCAGTAAAGGATTGGCCAAAGACATGGAAACTGGCATGAATTGAGTAAGAGAGTTCCTTGCGCGGCCGTTGGCACCTAGTACCGCCGATTTGATGCTAACACTTTCCAGCGTATAGCCCATAGCCTCCATGAGTTACAAGAAAAAATGAAGAGCTTGTGAATGGAAAAGACAGCCAGGCAAGAGGTGGCTTCCAAACATTGAAGGAGCGTTTGTGCACTTGACTAATGTGGCATATTCCGATCCAGGAGCAAACATTTATTCTAGATCAGGTGAGAGTAGATTAGAATATGTTATAGGAGGCGTTTTGTTCACAAAATGGTGATGGGACAGGAGAAGGGTAGTTGAATTACAGCGTTCAATTGGAAAACAGAGCCACCGGAACTACTGCGTTACACGGAGAGAGCTGTTGGCATTGGTACAGTGCATTAACATTTTCAAAAATACTTCTACGGCCAGCGATTCGATGTTCAGGACAGATCAGCAGCGTTTTAAATGGCCCTTCTGCAGTTCCGTAATCCGGAAAGACAATTGGCCGGTGGAGCGCGCGACTTACAGAGAGACTTGGCATTGAGATCCGAAAAGGGTAATAACCATGGAAAATGCTGATGATGCAATGTCACGAAGAACCATGTAGTTTGGAATGCAAGCAATGTTCAAAGGTCGAGGTAAAGAAGACATTATAGGATGGCCGAACTACATGACTATAACGGTGTAGGATGAAGCGGACGGACAAGGAACAACTAAAGAAAGTGTCAGCTAGAAGATAAGATCGGTCACAGGTTATGCAAGGGCTCGAACGAAATGAAAGACCAACCAGAGAGGAGATGTCAGCAGAGAGTCCCATTTGGAAGTCATATGGGCACCAGGTGGAAACAGTTTAGAATGATATATGGTTCTTGCACGAGTATGGAAGAAGTGAGGATGGTAAATGCAAGAAGAAATGATAGTTGTTCCAGAAAGACGTGCTCAGCGAGCAGCATAATGGTCCAAGTGCAGGTCATCGTGGATCCGAAGACGCTTCGAGGAAATTAAGGAAGAGATTCGATTGGGTTTGGTTGCCGTCACAGTCGGTCACCGAGTGGATTGCCAATTGCGAGGTTTGCAAACAGAGCGGAAAAGGCCAAAACACGAAGTCATGGAGAGAGCAGATATTTCAGGTGTGCCCACCATTGAAAGGATCGCATGGATGTCGCCAGGTCCATTTCCTACTAGCAACCGCGGAAACAAATACGTACTGGTGGTATGATTAGTTAGTAAATAGCCAGAGGTATACCCGATCGCAAAACCAGACGGAAACAGTAGAGAAACGGTTACAACGATTGGGTTTCAAGGTATGGTGTACCAAATGGAGTTACATCTGACCAAGGCAGGATTTGAATCAGCTGTGTTTCAAGAAATGTGTAAGAATGTGGGCATTCGAAAAAAAACACGGACAAAAACACAACACATTCAGTACTGGGTGGTTAGGATTATTTAGTAAATAGCCAGAGTATACCCGATCGCAAAACCAGAAGCGGAAACAGATACAGAAAATGGTACAAAAGATTGGGTTTCAAGGTATGGTGTACCAACGGAGTTACATTCGGACCAAGGAAGGATTTTTGAATCAGCGTGTTCCAAGAAATGTGTAAGAAGTTGGGCATTCGAAAAACACGAGACAACACAAGAACAACATTCAGTCCGATGGTGGGTGGAAGTTAAATAGAAGATTGGAGGAAGCATTTAGGGAAAGTAGTAGACAAATACCTAAGGAGTGGGATACACACCTATCATTATTCTTGATGGCTACCGATCGCAGTGCATGAGAGAACGGGCCAAACTCGCAAAGGTAATTTTTGGCAATGATCCTCGACGCAACTGATTTGAAAGTTTGGGATAGATGCCGATGCGGAGAGAAATGTCAAGAAATTCCACTGAGGTCTTGAGAGAGCTGAGAGAGATACCGATCTGGTAGGCAACGAGCAAAGATTATGAGTGACAAGATGATAGCAGTACAGATACGATAAAGACATTAATTCGGAAGGGTTTCGACAAAAAGAAAAGAGATTTGTGCTGTTATACAACCCACAACGAAAAAGGTTTGTCACGAAATTGCAGTGTAATTGGGAAGGCACATACAAAGTTGTAAAACGGATCAACGATGTAGTGTACGGCATACAAACCATTGGCAAACCACGAACAAAGGAAAGCGGTTAGGTCATTTGGAAAGCTGGCAGCGTTAGATCGAAATCGGTTGGGACGATCAGACTTAGCGGAGGGCAGTGTGACGATATTAGTAAAACTAAGTGATACTCGGCAATCCGAATCTGATACTAAGTAATATAGCCACAACAACAATAAAGCAAGCTGTCACACTTGTATGTACGTAACAGGGATGCCACCTTAACGTTAGCTAATCGTTCACTCTAAAAATTTCCACCGTTTCCGTTGACACACTTCGGATATTATCGCTAAAGAAATATCAAGATAAATTGTATCTCGCGTTTTAATCGAAACAAAAAGCTCGTTAACGTTAAAACGTTAACAAACAAACATGGTACGTCGTTTGAATGTGCTGTCAATGCTATAGCTCATGGGAAGCCGTAGGTGGTAAAGAGAGCGGACATACACACAAACTCCAGTAATTGTTGTGTAATTAGGGATGTACCTAACTTTAAGCTAATCGTTTATTCAAAAAATTTCCACCGTTTTCGTTGTAACATTTCGAAATATCGATAAAGAAATTATCAGATAAATTGTATCTCTTTTTTAACCGAAACGAAAAGCTTTCTTTAACGTTAAAACGTTTAACAAAAACGGTATATTTTATGTTTGAATTGTGCTGGCATGCTATAGCATGGTGAAGCGTTAAGGTGCTAACAGCGAGCGACAAACATACACACTCAAACTGTAATGTGTTTGTGTAATTCGTTGGTGGTATGTCAACAAAAGACTCTGAGAAATGTTCGTACTGTCAAAATTCAGGAGAAAAGTTGCAATCAGCTGGCTAATGCTTTCACCTTTAATGACTCCGCCATCAAGCAGCTTTGCCAGCTAGTTTGAAATGAAATAATCAGCATATAAACGATTTGATTTCGTTTTGATATGCAGGAAAACGAAACAAATCATTTCCTTAATTTGACGTTCTAACGTTAATAAACG
>JARSSU010042997.1:0-18140 GCA_029619165.1 Eurosta solidaginis
GGGCCTTAGTTCTATAGGTGGACGCCTTTTCGAAATATTTCCATAAACGTGGACCAGGGGTGACTCTAGAATGTGTTTGTACGATATGGGTATCAAATGAAAGGTGTTAGTGAGTATTCTAAAAGGGAGTGGGCCTTAGTTCTATAGGTGGACGCCTTTTCGAGATATCGCCATAAAGGTGGACCAGGGGTGACTCTATAACGTTTTGTAGGATATGGGTATCAAAGTAAAGGTATTAATGAGGGTTTTAAAAGAGAGTGGCCGTTAGTTGTATATGTGAAGGCGTTTCTGAAATATCGACCAAACTGTGGACCAGGGTGACACAGAACATCATCTGTAATACCACGAACAGTATTCCTGCCAAGATTCCAAGGGCTTTTGATTTCGCCTTACAGAACTTTTTCATTTTCTTCTACTTAATATGGTTTTTTAAAAAGTTTTTTCTAAAGTTATATTTTTCGTCAAAAAACCAATCCAATCACCATGTTTCATCCCTTTTTTCGTATGTGGTATAAAATTATGGCATTTTCTTCATTTTTCGAAATTTTCGATACCGAAAAAGTGGGCGTGGTCATAGTCGGATTTCGTCCATTTTTTACACCAAGATAAAGTGAGTTCAGATAAGTCCGAGAACTGAGTTTAGTAAAGATATATCGATTTTTGTTCCAGTTATCGTGTTAACGGCCGAGCGAAAGGACAGACGGTCAACTGTGTTTAAAACTAGGCGTGGCTTCAACCGATTTCGCCCATTTTCACAGAAAACAGTTATCGTCATAGAATCTATGCCTCTGCCAAATTTCACAAAGGTTGGTAAATTTTTGTTCGACTTATGGCTTTAAAAGTATTCTAGTCAAATTAAATGAAAAAGGGCGGAGCCACGCCCATTTTGAAAATTATTTTTGTATTTTGTTGCACCATATCATTACTGGAGTTGAGTGTTGACATAATTTACTTATATACTGTAAAGATATTAAATTTTTTGGTTATAATTTGACTTAAACAAATTTTTTTTAAAAAGTGGGCGTGTTCGTTATCCGATTTTGCTAATTTTTATTTAGCACACACATAGGGATAGGAGTAACGCCCTTGCCAAATTTCAACATGACATCTTCAACGACTGCCAAATTACGGCTTACAAAACTTTCAAATTACCTTCTTTCAAAAGTGGGCGGTGCCACGCCCATTGTCCAAAATTTTACTAATTTTCTATTGTACGTCATAAGGTCAACCCACCTACCAAGTTTCATCGCTTTATCCGTCTTTGGTAATGAATTATCGCACTTTTTGGGTTTTTCGAAATTTTCGATATCGAAAAAGTGGGCGTGGTTATAGTCCGATTTCGTTCATTTTAAATAGCGATTGAGATGACTGTCCGGGAACCTAAATACCAAATTTCATCAAGATACCTCAAACATTTACTCAAGTTATCGTGTTTACGGACGGACGGACATGGCTAAATAAATTTCTTTTTTCGCATAGATCATTTTGATATATAGAAGTCTTTATCGATTAGTTTATGCCGTTGTGCAAAGCACGCAATTCCACACTTTTAATTTAAATGCAGAAAATCAGTGCAATATCACAACCCAACTCAAAACACTCTTTTTCAAGAAAGATTTTACAGTTTGATTCTAAACCAATATTGGTTTGGTCATAAATGTGTTCAGACAAGTTTTGAATTTCTGTAAGTGCGGACTGCCCATTGGTTGTGAAAAATTTTGGTATTATTTTTTCTCTCAAACCAGGGCCCATATCGTGTTATACGATCACGGATGAAAAACCAATTTCACTCAAACGATAAATACGAATCTGTCAGGCTTTTAGTAAAAATCATAATACATAATGCATCTAATCAGTACCTTTTGCCATTACTTCACGTATTATCTCAATCAATATTCAATTAGAAGAATATTTTTCTAAGCGGGGTCGCCCCTCATCAGTATTTGGCAAGCACTTCAAGTGAATTTCTGCCATGGAAAGCTTCTCAGTGAAAACTCATCTGCCTTGCAGATGCCGTTCGGAGTCGGCTTTAAAAACAAGTAGGTCCCGTCCCGCCAATTTGTAGGAAAAATTAACAACAAGCACGACGCAAATTGGAAACTATTATTTTTTTTTATTTATACAAAACAAACTTTTTTTTACTCTACTTAGGTAAATTTCTCGTTTGAAGTGCCTAATTAAAATTTCAATGCTCTTAATGATGAAAAACACAAAATATTTGAACAGCTTTTTATTTATACAAAACAAACTTTTTTTTTACTCTACTTAGGTAAATTTTTGGTTTGAAGTGCCTAATTAAAATGATACTCTATAGAAATGTCTTATTATGTTAGCTTTATATTTTTATGAAAAGAACAAAGCGTAAAGCAGCAAACTGAGCAAATAGCGTTTCATTGAGTCATCGAGCTCTGAATCACGATCAAATCTCATTAGAACGATCAGGTTCAGTACTCTGAGAGTTGGCATTATTAGTTCTTTAAAACATGCCGAAAATGGGATATATTTTCCATATAAAATTGTATGGGATTTTGCACTTAAAAAAATCTAGAGTGCTAATAGTTAAAAAAGGGGTGGGTCGGCAGTTAAAACACGTCCAAAAATATCGGGAGAGTTACGAAAAGAAACATTTTGAACTAAGTAACTATCGTCCCAAGACTGATATTAAAAATTTTACTTTTATCAGGAGCTTTGCCAAAGCGCAATTCCACATTATGTTTCGGTTCTTGTATTGTTGTTGTTATTGTATAAAAAATAGTTTTTTGTTATCATTTAAAATGAATATAATGTAATTATATTATCGCTTTAATAATTTGTTTTCAAACTCAAGGCTAAAATGTATGGGTTGTAGAATGGAAAAAATATGTTAAATATGTTGTTGTTGTAGCGATAAGGACTCTTCCCGAAGGCCCTGGGGAGTGTTATCGATATTGATGGTCTTTCGCCGGATGCAGATCCGGTACGTTCCGGTAACAAGCACCATTAAAGTACTAGCCCGACCATCTCGGGAACGATTTGGTATGACCACATGAAACCTTCTAGGCCATAACGCCCTCCCACCACCTAGATCAATGAGGATATGTTTATAAGTGCTACCAAGTACTGAGGTTATGCTCTTACCGTACGATCATTAATTGCCAACCATACGAAAGGGAGTTATGTGACAAGTCAGTCCTATAGGATAAATAATTTATTTGGAATTGATATTGCTTTTAAGAACAAAACATAGATTGTATGGTCTTTTAAAGTTGCAGTATAATTGCAAATGTAGAACTGTTTAATCTTAATCTTTCACGAATGTGAGTCATGCGATGAACGATAAACATACGTACGATTAGTAATGTGTAGTGGAAAAGCAACACCAGTGTTCTTTCGTAAAGAGTAGGACATTTTTTTTGGTGTAACTTTGTTCCTTCATAAGCAAATTTAAAAGCAGCAAATATTCCAAACATCTTGTGATATCTGACCCTATTTCAAGCGATATATTAAGTTTTGAAATAAACTAATTAATTATTTATTTATTTATTTATTTATATTATAGTCTAGGACAATCAGAACCTCCTTACAGATTATTTACAAATATATCTTAACTAAGAAATATTAAGTAATCAAATTACTTCATTCAATAGCAGTTTAAACCTAGATATCTATTGAATACAGCAAATTAAACTCCCTCATTTCCCTAGCAAGTGGAGAATTAGAAGCATAAATCGTTCTAAATCTATATAAATCTAATAAGAAGAAGCACGACGCAAATTGGAAACTATTATATAGGCGGAAAATAAAAATGTTAACTCGGTCAAAAGATATTAAGGAAAAACGAAGAATGACCCCGGGACCCTCCGAAACCGGGGGTGGGATCAATGGTATTTTTGAGCAGACCACCCTCTGCGTTGGCGGCCCTCGGCCGCACTTATAAAAAAATAACCTGACCGGTCCACGAATGGGGAGGGATCAAAATTAAATCCGTACAAAGTCCCTTTGTACAAAAAAACTTTTCTCAGTGCACAACAACATTACAACAACCACATGAAAATTGCGAATTTCCACTGCAAAATCCTGTGGACAGAGATAAAATTGTCCGCCTTCGAATTATTCTTGTCGAAGTGAATACGCGTTTACTGCCACCTCTCGACCCCCGTTCTAAACTTTTTTCCGAAAAAGCGTTAAATTGCGCTTAAAAGCTATGGCACTTCATCTGAGCTATACCGATATAGCCACCGTGGTGTGATGGTAGCGTGCTCCGCCTACCAGACCGTATGCTCTGGGTTCGCACCCGGGCAAAGAAACATCAAAATTTTAGAAATAAGATTTTTAAATTAGAAGAAAAATTTTTCTAAGCGGGGTCGCCCCTCGGCAGTGTTTGGCAAGCGCTCCGGGCGTATTTCTGCCATGAAAAGCTCTCAGTGAGAACTCATCTGCCTTGCAGATGCCGTTCGGAGTCGGAATAAAACATGTAGGTCCCGTCCGGCCAATTTGTAGGGAAAATCAAGAGGAGCACGACGCAAATTGGAAGAGAAGCTCGGCCTTAGATCTCTACGGAGGTTATCGCGCCTTACATTTATTTTTTTTTAGGCTGCTAAAAAACAGGATTCGCCACGAGTAGGTGAGGCTGACAATCGGGTTGGAGAAGCTAGAAGCTGCACTCGCACCCCCTTGAAAAGGTTCTGCCACACAACCCGTCGAAATAATTGGGTGTTTAATCGTTTCAAAAAACGTCACCCTTGGTCCACAATTTGGTCGATATTTCCCAAACGTATGTGATATGGAATTAAAAACCATTTATAAACCATCTGCGAAACCCTACGAAACCAACGCAGCTAAGCTCTCGGTTACACCCGAACTTAGCCTTCCTTACTTGTTTAATGTGATATCTGTTCATTGGTTCATGGCAGCATAATTTTCTTGTTTCTGCTGCACCGTCCACCAATCTATGCTAGGCACGTACAATTTTAATTACCAAAAATATTGGATATAGTAAGCAAACTGTATCATTGCGGATACGTGGTACACTATGAGCGGTGTTAAAGAACAAAGCTATCAACATAAGAAATGATAACAAGCATATATATAATATGCATACGAATACTAAAAAATAAACAGGCATGTGAGGAACACGAAGAAAAACACGTTATAAAAATGAAAAATAAAAAAATGTCTAGACAAACGATTTGCTGCTTCTGTGGGGCAAACATCTACCTTGATATAATACAGGAAAATAGCAAGTTTAGTTAACCATTTTAAACTGTGACATAAGTACTTAAAACTATTTAAGAAAAATAAGCTTCAATATGGCAGGCAACTCAAATTTTATCATCTTCTCATACTAAGCATCAGTGTATGTGTTCAACAGTATTTGTGTGCTGACTTTCTTGTGGGACGCCCCTGTCAGGTAATAATCATGAAATAAGAACTCTACTTAATGAAATATGTTGCATTGAGACTTTGGTAAAAGTCTAGAACAGGGGTCGACTGCTAATACGCGTCAAAAAATAAAGAGAGAGGTGTTAAAAGACGCGTATTAATCACGAAAACAATAATCCGAAGGCTGAAAAGAAAAATTTTATCTCTGTTCGGATATATTTGCAATTGACAGCTGGTAATTTCCATGTGGTTGTTGTAATGTTGTGCACTGAAAAAAATTTTGTATACAAACGGGATTTTGCACGCATTTAATTTTGATCCCACCTCATTGGTGAAGCGGCCAGGGCGGCAATTTTTATTAGCGCTGCCGTAGGCCGCCAACGCAGAAAGGTGTTGTGCGCAAAAATACTATGCATCCCACCCCGGCGTAATTTTTCCGTTTTTCGTTAATATCTTTTGTACGACTTATTTTTACTTTCCGTATTAGCAGTCGACCCCTGTTCTAGACTATTACCGTTTAAATTGGGACACTGGCTAACTAAAATATTTACTTAAAGAGAACGCATCCTGTTACGGAGCTATCTAAGGAAGCGTTTTTCGAATACGGACAACTTAAAGACGTGAGACATTTACGTGATGCAGTGGAAAACATACTTATACCACGTGTTGTTGGCGAAGACGGGCATACGCGAGTACGCGAATACATCAGTGATAGTATGCATCAGATGGGATGGTCTCTTGAGTATGATGCATTTCCTGCGACAGTGCCTATTTTGGGCGATGTACATTATCATAACATAATTGCAAAACTTAATCCAGAGGCGGAACGGTTTCTAGTGCTAACCTGCCACTATGATGGCAAATATAAGCAAGATTACACAATTACAGGTGCTTTAGACGCAGTACCATGCGCTATGCTACTTAATATGGCGCACGTTTTACAAAGAGCTCTTAATCCTTTTCGTACAACAAAACTCAGTTTAATGTTTATTTTCTTTGATGGTCACGAGTCTCCAAATGACTACGACCCGGCCGAATTCCCTGTTGGGGCGCGTCATTTAGCTGGGAGTTGGAAGGCGGATGGTACTTTAAATAAATTGGATATATTAGTAGAACTGGATATGATTGGTTTAGCCGATACGACATTTTATAGTTTCTTTGCAAATACTGATGAATGGTTTAACCGTTTTATAGCATTGGAAGAACGCTTGTCAAATTGCCGAAATGTTACGTTGCAGATATCCAAAGCACTACTTTGAAACTGATCGAATACGTTCTTATTATTTAAAGGGTGATCAAAAACCATTCCTAGAAGAGAAGCTACCAATATTGCATCTAACACCAAAAGCATTGCCAAGAGAATTGCATACTGAAAGAGATAACGAGTCAATAATTAATTACACTGCTACGGAAAATATATCGCTTATAATACGTTTATTTACAATGGAATACCTGCTCAGCGGTATAATGCACTGAATGTATAATCCACAGAACTAACGGTAAAGGTGTATACAATTTTTCAAAATAACATTTCCATACGACTTTGCAATAATAATAATATTTCAATTTTTTGAATGAGATAGAATAGTAGATAGAATAAATATTCTTGGAATACAAAAGTTGTGAACAAAGGCATTCAGTTGTTAATTCTGTTGAACTCGTTAGTTATAACATGAGTCTCCAAAATAAATAATATTGAACTTGGTCATATTAAAGTTTCCCCAGATGATCGGGCTGGTACCTTAAGAGTGCTTGTTATCGGAACGTAACTGATCCATATCCGGTAAAGGACCCTTTGTTAAAGGGTTTGTGTAGCACAACCCTTTCAAGGGGTTCCCAGCAAAATGTATAACTTCTCCTATTGTAAACCTTACCTACCCATTCTCAATCCTGTTACATTAGCTGTCGACCAAGTTCCTCATGGAACTATATAACCCACCCTTCCATGTCCCCTGAAATCAAACTTTATCATTCTAAACCCATCTCGTCGAAACAGAATGTTTGCTGGGCCTTATTGGTTACATTAATGCCGAAGAATAACTAAGCTTGCACAATACCGACAGAGGCTGATGAGATAATCATCGTCGTCCTAGTATCTCCCATGTTACATGCAACATTCTACTGGAATCAAGGCGCGTGTCCATGCTTTGCCGTTATCTTTGCTTTGAAACGACCAAAGCGTTTATTTTAATCCGCTCTTCTGCATTTATTGAACCTAGAAAAATCTTCCAAAAAATCCGCTTGTGTAAAACACCTACAGATGTGAAGTTTTTCATGAGGTTAACAAGTTACACGTGTGGCGCTTAATTGTTGTTAGGTTTCTCCTGGTTTTTTGAGAATATAGTTCAAATCGATTTTCTTTCCGTACGTTTGTTGGAAACCACAAATCCCCTATTATTTATATTTCAACGGAAATATAAGCATCATCCAGTCAGTTTTCTAGCTCCGTATGACGCTCAATGCTCTGGATCATTGGGAGACTTGAGAAGCAGACGTCGTGAAATTTTGTACACATGAGTTGTGATAGGCAGATGTCACCGTTGTGTTTCATCTGTAGTGTACTTGATCATATCGATACTACTGCAGTCACGTACGATAATATGTTTGTTGATCAAACGTAACATTTAATATATAATACTCTTAAAACTAATAATAATGAAATTTGGATGTTTTCTGTGTAAACGCTCTTCCTCTACTAATTCTTCCGCGTCGTTCGTTGAGTTTAAGTATCTGTCAATAGCCCAAAACGGGTTGCCGTCATGCAGAAAAGTGAGCATGTTGTCACAGTAGCCCCCCAGGAGTGACTTCGATGCACCTGAAAAGTCACGGATCGTTGCACTGCCGACTTCTGGAGTATGTGCGTGGTATATTTGGACTCCTGGAATTGTTCGTTGATGGCACTACAGTTGAGTTACTTGTGCCATTCGTATTCTGATTTTCTGCTTCAATAAATTCTGTTGATACTGTGGTTGCCTTACCATCGAGGTAAATCTTGAATACATAGTCTGATATTCACTCGAGCACTTCATATGGACCTCTATACGGTTGTTCAAGTGGTTTTTTTACTTCGTCTACTCGTACGAACACATGAGTACAACTATGAAGACTAGAATGTTTGAATACTCGAGATCTATTGTGATGTGCGGTAGGTGACGAGCGGACTGTAAGCATGAAGTTTCGAAATTCTTCGACAAAATGTTGTGGCTCAGGCCCCATTTCGACGTTTGATGAAGAATGCCCCTTGTAACCGGAGTGTTGTTCCGTAAAGCATTTCTGCTGTGCTAGCTTTAATGTCGTCTTTGAAATTTGTGCGAAGACCGAGCAACACCACTGGCAGTATATTTACCCAGTTTGATGAGGCCAGGCACCGTATTTGGGGGACCTATGCCAACGCTCGACCATACCATTCGATGCTGGTTGAAAAGCTGTCGTTCGAGTTCGGTTGCATCCTATGAGTTGCGTGAATGTGTTGAAGAATTTTGACTCGAACTGAGAGCCTCGATCACTGGTAACAGTAGCTGGTGCTCCGAAGCGGCTTACCCACCCGACGAAAAATGCTTTTGCTACTTTATCTGTATAGATGTCCTTTAGCGGTATTGCTTCGGGCCAACGGGTGAAGCGATCGATTATCGCCAGGCAGTGTCTATATCCGTCGCAAAATGGCATGATTATGATGTCGACGTGAACGTGTTTGAAACGCTAACCTCGATGTGTTGCGGAATGTTTCTTTCATGACGGTGTACCTTGCTACGTTGGCATGACAAACATGTACGTACCCACCGGATACTGTTACGATTCATATGCGGCCACGCGTATTGTTGACTTACGAGCTTTTGTGTGGCTGGTCCATTTGGGTGCGAGATGTTGTGAATTAGGTCGAACACCTTTCGTCGTAGTGAGGAGGGTATGTATGTCCTTACCTTGCCTGTCGATTCGTCACAGTACAACTCGGCATCTGAATCATCAGTTTTGAGTTTGCGTAGTTTCAGACATGTTGAACTTGAAAGTAGCAGATGGTGTAGTTCCTGATCGTTATGTTGTTCGTCTTCGATCTCTCTAGCTGATATGCTCACATGGGAGGTTTATGGTATTAATCCGCGACAGCGCATCGGCTACCGTGTTTTTATATCCCGGTGTATGTACTATCGTTCTGGTAAACTGACTGATATACTGAAGTTGGCGTTGTTGCCGGGGCGAAGCCTTATCAGAGTTTTGATCTAACGCAAATGAGAGTGGGCAGTGGTCGGTAATAACTGTGACGTTTCGGCCCTCTAACAGATGTTTAAAGAATCGTATGCCTTTGAAGATAGCTAATAGTTCGCCATCGTAGGCGCTATAGTTTCTTTCAGTCTTACTGAGTTTAGCCGTATAGAACCCTAAAGGTTGTGTCATACCGTTGATAGATTGGTCCAGCGCCGCCCCTATTGCCTGATCAGATGCATCGCAGCGAAGAGTTAAAGCAGCCTCCATTGCTGGGTATGCCAGCTGGACGGCATCTATCAATGCCATTTTACAGTCATCAAAGGCTTTTGATGTTGTTTCATTCCATCCCACCGGACATTTGTCGTTCTTTTTCGCTCCCGCCGTGAGGGCGATTAGTGGAGCCTGAATTTCCGAAGCTCGAGGAATATTTAGCCTATAAAAGTTCCATGAGCATAAAAAACGTCGAAGCTCAGCAATTTTTTGTGGTTTCGGGTAGTTTCGCATTGCTTCTATGCGCTGAGTGGTCGGCTTAAGTCCTGCTCTGTCGATTGTATGTCCGAGGTAGATCACTTCTTGTTGTGCGAACGAACATTTGTTGGCATTAATTGAAAGGCTGTGCTGTCTGAGGTGGTCGAACACCATTCTTAGGGTGTTTCTTGTGTTCCTCCATGGACTTAGATGCTATCAAGGTATCGTCGATGTAAATATGACAAAACTGCAAGTCTCGAAATATGGAATCCATCAATCTTTCAAATGACTGTGGAGCGTTACATAAGCCGAATGTCATTACGTTGAATTCGAAGAGGCCGAAGGGTGTTATTACCGATGTTTTCGGTCGGACTTCAGGTGCTACTGGAATCTGGTAGTATGCTCCGTGAGATCCAGTGTTGTGAACACACTGCAGCTATGCATTACGTATGTCAAGTGTCGGAGATATGGAATGGATACCTGTCGGGCACTGTGACTCTGTTTAGTCGTCGGTAGTCACCATAAGCGCGCCAATTTCCATCTTTTTTCGCACGAGGTGTAGTGGGCTAGCCCATTCGCTCTTTGACGGAACGCAAATACCTTGTTTTAACATACTGTCGAATTCTTTTTTGGCTGCTGCTAGTTTTTCTCCGGCGAGCCGACGCGCCCTCTCTGCGACGGGTGTACCCTGCGTAGTTATGTGGTGCTTTACGCTATGCTTAGGCGTGAGGGGATTAGTCGGTTTGGTGATTCCCTCGAATTCCTGGAGGAGGCGTTCCACATAACTGTTATAAGTGGCGGATGTAACGTCTGCGGCCGTCATTTATTGCATTGATGCTTGAGGTCGTGGAGACTGTGACCTAGTAACGTTTGAGTTAGAGTGCACCAGTCTCCTATTGCGTAGATCGACGAGCAGGTTTTTATGTTTGATGAAGTTGGCACCTAATATGGGATGCGCAACGTCTGCGACTGTGAATTGCCACCTGAAAGTTTGGCCCAGACCAATGTCAAGCGTTAGTTGGTGTAAGCCGTAAGTTCTTATTATAGAGCCATTTGCTGCAAACAGAGTGAAATCAGTTTCTTTAAATTTGTTGGAATATTATTGAGAACTTCCCTGGGTAGCACCGAAATGTCGGCGCCGGTGTCGATCAAGAATTTGAGACGATTTTTTAAATCGGTTTTTTGTAGACGCGAATTGAACGGGCCGTCAGCTGTTCCTACGAAGATGACCGACGGCCTTGTTAGTTTAAATTGCTTTTGGGGAAATTACAAGGGTTATCGGCACTTCTTTGCTTGAGCACCGAATCGTGTGTAATAGTAGGGCTGATCACATCCAACACGGCGTCTACAGACCGCAACCACAATAAAGCAAAGCTTGACGACAACCGTAGCCAAGCATTGGCTTCTTGATTACTTTGAAAGCGGCAGCCGCCAATGTAAGTTACAGCAAACAGTAGCGAAAAATTAGAAACAATTTTTAATTATGTTAGAAAAAACGCCCAAATAATGATTTTAGCTTTTATTGACAAAATAAAAAGGACGCCACTCACTGTCGTTCCCGAAAATAGAATTAGGTTTAATCTGGGTACAACGGCTTTCGTGATTGATTGTCGTGCAACCCTGTCGCACTGAAAATAACGACACTCATAAGAACATGTATAACAAGTAAGGAAGGCTAAGTTCGGGTGTAACCGAACATTACATACTCAGCTGAGAGCTTTGGAGAGAAAATAAGGGAAAATCACCATGTAGGAAAATGAACCTAGGGTAACCCGGGAATGTGTTTGTATGACATGGGTATCAAATGAAAGATGTTAGTGAGTATTCTAAAAGGGAGTGGGCCTTAGTTCTATAGGTGGACGCCTTTTCGAGATATCGCCATAAAGGTGGAACAGGGGCGACTCTAGAATGTGTTTGTACGATACGAGTATGAAATGAAAGGGTGTTAGTGAGTATTCTAAAAGGGAGTGGGCCTTAGTTCTATAGGTGGACGCCTTTTCGAGATATTTCCATAAAGGTGGACCAGGGGCGACTCTAGAATGTGTTTGTACGATATGGGTATCAAATGAAAGGTGTTAGTGAGTATTCTAAAAGGGAGTGGGCCTTAGTTCTATAGGTGGACGCCTTTTCGAGATATCGCCATAAAGGTGGACCAGGGGCGACTCTAGAATGTGTTTGTACGATATGAGTATGAAATGAAAGGTGTTAGTGAGTATTCTAAAAGGGAGTGGGCCTTAGTTCTATAGGTGGACGCCTTTTCGAGATATTTCCATAAAGGTGGACCAGGGGTGACTCTAGAATGTGTTTGTACGATATGGGTATCAAATGAAAGGTGTTAGTGAGTATTCTAAAAGGGAGTGGGCCTTAGTTCTATAGGTGGACGCCTTTTCGAGATATCGCCATAAAGGTGGACCAGGGGCGACTCTAGAATGTGTTTGTACGATATGAGTATGAAATGAAAGGTGTTAGTGAGTATTCTAAAAGGGAGTGGGCCTTAGTTCTATAGGTGGACGCCTTTTCGAGATATTTCCATAAAGGTGGACCAGGGGCGACTCTAGAATGTGTTTGTACGATATGGGTATCAAATGAAAGGTGTTAGTGAGTATTCTAAAAGGGAGTGGGCCTTAGTTCTATAGGTGGACGCCTTTTCGAGATATCGCCATAAAGGTGGACCAGGGGCGACTCTAGAATGTGTTTGTACGATATGAGTATGAAATGAAAGGTGTTAGTGAGTATTCTAAAAGGGAGTGGGCCTTAGTTCTATAGGTGGACGCCTTTTCGAGATATTTCCATAAAGGTGGACCCAGGGGTGACTCTAGAATGTGTTTGTACGATATGGGTATCAAATGAAAGGTGTTAGTGAGTATTCTAAAAGGGAGTGGGCCTTAGTTCTATAGGTGGACGCCTTTTCGAGATATTTCCATAAAGGTGGACCAGGGGTGACTCTAGAATGTGTTTGTACGATATGGGTATCAAATGAAAGGTGTTAGTGAGTATTCTAAAAGGGAGTGGGCCTTAGTTCTATAGGTGGACGCCTTTTCGAGATATCGCCATAAAGGTGGACCAGGGGCGACTCTAGAATGTGTTTGTACGATATGAGTATGAAATGAAAGGTGTTAGTGAGTATTCTAAAAGGGAGTGGGCCTTAGTTCTATAGGTGGACGCCTTTTCGAGATATTTCCATAAAGGTGGACCAGGGGCGACTCTAGAATGTGTTTGTACGATATGGGTATCAAATGAAAGGTGTTAGTGAGTATTCTAAAAGGGAGTGGGCCTTAGTTCTATAGGTGGACGCCTTTTCGAGATATCGCCATAAAGGTGGACCAGGGGCGACTCTCGAATGTGTTTGTACGATATGAGTATGAAATGAAAGGTGTTAGTGAGTATTATAAAAGGGAGTGGGCCTTAGTTCTATAGGTGGACGCCTTTTCGAAATATTTCCATAAACGTGGACCAGGGGTGACTCTAGAATGTGTTTGTACGATATGGGTATCAAATGAAAGGTGTTAGTGAGTATTCTAAAAGGGAGTGGGCCTTAGTTCTATAGGTGGACGCCTTTTCGAGATATCGCCATAAAGGTGGACCAGGGGCGACTCTAGAATGTGTTTGTACGATACGAGTATGAAATGAAAGGTGTTAGTGAGTATTCTAAAAGGGAGTGGGCCTTAGTTCTATAGGTGGACGCCTTTTCGAGATATTTCCATAAAGGTGGACCAGGGGTGACTCTAGAATGTGTTTGTACGATATGGGTATCAAATGAAAGGTGTTAGTGAGTATTCTAAAAGGGAGTGGGCCTTAGTTCTATAGGTGGACGCCTTTTCGAGATATCGCCATAAAGGTGGACCAGGGGGTGACTCTAGAATGTGTTTGTACGATATGAGTATGAAATGAAAGGTGTTAGTGAGTATTCTAAAAGGGAGTGGGCCTTAGTTCTATAGGTGGACGCCTTTTCGAGATATCGCCATAAAGGTGGACCAGGGGTGACTCTAGAATGTGTTTGTACGATATGGGTATCAAATGAAAGGTGTTAGTGAGTATTCTAAAAGGGAGTGGGCCTTAGTTCTATAGGTGGACGCCTTTTCGAGATATTTGCCATAAAGGTGGACCAGGGGTGACTCTAGAATGTGTTTGTACGATATGGGTATCAAATGAAAGGTGTTAGTGAGTATTCTAAAAGGGAGTGGGCCTTAGTTCTATAGGTGGACGCCTTTTCGAGATATCGCCATAAAGGTGGACCAGGGGCGACTCTAGAATGTGTTTGTACGATATGAGTATGAAATGAAAGGTGTTAGTGAGTATTCTAAAAGGGAGTGGGCCTTAGTTCTATAGGTGGACGCCTTTTCGAGATATTCCATAAACGTGGACCAGGGGTGACTCTAGAATGTGTTTGTACGATATGGGTATCAAATGAAGGTGTTAGTGAGTATTCTAAAAGGGAGTGGGCCTTAGTTCTATAGGTGGACGCCTTTTCGAGATATTTCCATAAAGGTGGACCAGGGGCGACTCTAGAATGTGTTTGTACGATATGAGTATGAAATGAAAGGTGTTAGTGAGTATTCTAAAAGGGAGTGGGCCTTAGTTCTATAGGTGGACGCCTTTTCGAGATATCGCCATAAAGGTGGACCAGGGGCGACTCTAGAATGTGTTTGTACGATATGAGTATGAAATGAAAGGTGTTAGTGAGTATTCTAAAAGGGAGTGGGCCTTAGTTCTATAGGTGGACGCCTTTTCGAGATATCGCCATAAAGGTGGACCAGGGGCGACTCTAGAATGTGTTTGTACGATATGAGTATGAAATGAAAGGTGTTAGTGAGTATTCTAAAAGGGAGTGGGCCTTAGTTCTATAGGTGGACGCCTTTTCGAGATATTTCCATAAAGGTGGACCAGGGGTGACTCTAGAATGTGTTTGTACGATATGGGTATCAAATGAAAGGTGTTAGTGAGTATTCTAAAAGGGAGTGGGCCTTAGTTCTATAGGTGGACGCCTTTTCGAGATATTTCCATAAAGGTGGACCAGGGGCGACTCTAGAATGTGTTTGTACGATATGGGTATCAAATGAAAGGTGTTAGTGAGTATTCTAAAAGGGAGTGGGCCTTAGTTCTATAGGTGGACGCCTTTTCGAGATATCGCCATAAAGGTGGACCAGGGGCGACTCTAGAATGTGTTTGTACGATATGAGTATGAAATGAAAGGTGTTAGTGAGTATTCTAAAAGGGAGTGGGCCTTAGTTCTATAGGTGGACGCCTTTTCGAGATATTCCATAAAGGTGGACCAGGGGTGACTCTAGAATGTGTTTGTACGATATGGGTATCAAATGAAAGGTGTTAGTGAGTATTCTAAAAGGGAGTGGGCCTTAGTTCTATAGGTGGACGCCTTTTCGAGATATCGCCATAAAGGTGGACCAGGGGCGACTCTCGAATGTGTTTGTACGATATGGGTATCAAATGAAAGTGTTAGTGAGTATTCTAAAAGGGAGTGGGCCTTAGTTCTATAGGTGGACGCCTTTTCGAGATATCGCCATAAAGGTGGACCAGGGGCGACTCTAGAATGTGTTTGTACGATATGAGTATGAAATGAAAGGTGTTAGTGAGTATTCTAAAAGGGAGTGGGCCTTAGTTCTATAGGTGGACGCCTTTTCGAGATATTTCCATAAAGGTGGACCAGGGGTGACTCTAGAATGTGTTTGTACGATATGAGTATGAAATGAAAGGTGTTAGTGAGTATTCTAAAAGGGAGTGGGCCTTAGTTCTATAGGTGGACGCCTTTTCGAGATATCGCCATAAAGGTGGACCAGGGGTGACTCTAGAATGTGTTTGTACGATATGGGTATCAAATGAAAGGTGTTAGTGAGTATTCTAAAAGGGAGTGGGCCTTAGTTCTATAGGTGGACGCCTTTTCGAGATATTTCCATAAAGGTGGACCAGGGGCGACTCTAGAATGTGTTTGTACGATATGGGTATCAAATGAAAGGTGTTAGTGAGTATTCTAAAAGGGAGTGGGCCTTAGTTCTATAGGTGGACGCCTTTTCGAGATATCGCCATAAAGGTGGACCAGGGGCGACTCTAGAATGTGTTTGTACGATATGAGTATGAAATGAAAGGTGTTAGTGAGTATTCTAAAAGGGAGTGGGCCTTAGTTCTATAGGTGGACGCCTTTTCGAGATATCTCCATAAAGGTGGACCAGGGGCGACTCTAGAATGTGTTTGTACGATATGAGTATGAATGAAAGGTGTTAGTGAGTATTCTAAAAGGGAGTGGGCCTTAGTTCTATAGGTGGACGCCTTTTCGAGATATTTCCATAAACGTGGACCAGGGGTGACTCTAGAATGTGTTTGTACGATATGGGTATCAAATGAAAGGTGTTAGTGAGTATTCTAAAAGGGAGTGGGCCTTAGTTCTATAGGTGGACGCCTTTTCGAGATATCGCCATAAAGGTGGACCAGGGGCGACTCTAGAATGTGTTTGTACGATATGAGTATGAAATGAAAGGTGTTAGTGAGTATTCTAAAAGGGAGTGGGCCTTAGTTCTATAGGTGGACGCCTTTTCGAGATATCGCCATAAAGGTGGACCAGGGGCGACTCTAGAATGTGTTTGTACGATATGGGTATCAAATGAAAGGTGTTAGTGAGTATTCTAAAAGGGAGTGGCCTTAGTTCTATAGGTGGACGCCTTTTCGAGATATTTCCATAAAGGTGGACCAGGGGTGACTCTAGAATGTGTTTGTACGATATGAGTATGAAATGAAGGTGTTAGTGAGTATTCTAAAAGGGAGTGGGCCTTAGTTCTATAGGTGGACGCCTTTTCGAGATATTTCCATAAACGTGGACCAGGGTGACTCTAGAATGTGTTTGTACGATATGGGTATCAAATGAAAGGTGTTAGTGAGTATTCTAAAAGGGAGTGGGCCTTAGTTCTATAGGTGGACGCCTTTTCGAGATATCGCCATAAAGGTGGACCAGGGGCGACTCTCGAATGTGTTTGTACGATATGAGTATGAAATGAAAGGTGTTAGTGAGTATCTAAAAGGGAGTGGGCCTTAGTTCTATAGGTGGACGCCTTTTCGAGATATCGCCATAAAGGTGGACCAGGGGGCGACTCTAGAATGTGTTTGTACGATACGAGTATGAAATGAAGGTGTTAGTGAGTATTCTAAAAGGGAGTGTGCCTTAGTTCTATAGGTGGACGCCTTTTCGAGATATTTCGATAAAGGTGGACCAGGGTGACTCTAGAATGTGTTTGTACGATATGGGTATCAAATGAAAGGTGTTAGTGAGTATTCTAAAAGGAGTGGACCTTAGTTCTATAGGTGGACGCCTTTTCGAGATATCGCCATAAAGGTGGACCAGGGGCGACTCTCGAATGTGTTTGTACGATATGAGTATGAAATGAAAGGTGTTAGTGAGTATTCTAAAAGGGAGTGGGCCTTAGTTCTATAGGTGGACGCCTTTTCGAAATATTTCCATAAACGTGGACCAGGGGTGACTCTAGAATGTGTTTGTACGATATGGGTATCAAATGAAAGGTGTTAGTGAGTATTCTAAAAGGGAGTGGGCCTTAGTTCTATAGGTGGACGCCTTTCGAGATATCGCCATAAAGGTGGACCAGGGGCGACTCTAGAATGTGTTTGTACGATATGGGTATAAATGAAAGGTGTTAGTGAGTATTCTAAAAGGGAGTGGAGCCTTAGTTCTATAGGTGGACGCCTTTCGAGATATCGCCATAAAGGTGGACCAGGGGCGACTCTAGAATGTGTTTGTACGATATGAGTATGAAATGAAAGGTGTTAGTGAGTATTCTAAAAGGGAGTGGGCCTTAGTTCTATAGGTGGACGCCTTTTCGAGATATTTCCATAAACGTGGACCAGGGGTGACTCTAGAATGTGTTTGTACGATATGGGTATCAAATGAAAGGTGTTAGTGAGTATTCTAAAAGGGAGTGGGCCTTAGTTCTATAGGTGGACGCCTTTTCGAGATATCGCCATAAAGGTGGACCAGGGGCGACTCTAGAATGTGTTTGTACGATATGAGTATGAAATGAAAGGTGTTAGTGAGTATTCTAAAAGGGAGTGGGCCTTAGTTCTATAGGTGGACGCCTTTTCGAGATATT
>JARSSU010042998.1:0-18201 GCA_029619165.1 Eurosta solidaginis
GTCACACGATTTTTGCAGCATGCTATAGCGTAGACTTGACTTGACTTGAGAACTGTCACTTACAGTTCTGTTAAATGAACATTGCATGTTACTGATTACTCAAAACTTGGCAACACTTAACTTGACTTAGAAGTCTGTTGAATTTTGATTTTCAATGTAAGTTCTAAAGCCCCCATTACTGATACTTAGCATAGACTTGACTTGGCGTAAACTTGGCAACTTAGCCACGATTATACTCCACTTGGCGCATAAAATCTGGCATCATAATCAGCGTTGAAATTTATTTTTAAATAAATGTCAATTTGTATGACAAAATGTCAAAATGAAATGGAAACAAACAAATGGCATCTCAAAATGTAAACGTCACTTAGAACTTACATCAAAGAGGATAGATATACAAGAGGGCGCACTGTAGAATTTCTACTTGGCGCTGAAACAAGTTGGTGTTCCTCTAGAAAAACCAGATTAGGTGTTCACCATGCGTTTTGTTATTCTGTCCGTACCAGCCTGGGCTGTCATTTTTATTTCTTTCTTGTTTTGTTCGTGCGCTCGGCCATTTTTGACACTTTTGTTTGTTTATATTTTCATTTGCATAGTTTTTTTGGTTATCCAAAGAAAACAAGTGTTTTTCTAACTGATCGGTTAATCGTGATTTTGTGCTGTTGTGACTAAAAAACTTTACAAATTGAATTTTAAAATGCAGAAGAAAATTGTTAAGTGATGGTGCAAATGTAGATTTGTGTAATAACGATTTTATAAATGTGCAGAAGTGAAAATAGGTAGGTACCGTGGTATGTGTATAAATGTACATAGCTGCATATATATGCAAGTGCTACAATGTCGACGGCGTTTGTTTTCCATTTAAATAAAATCTAAGAAAGTCAATAGAAAAATGTAGAAAAAAAAGTTTTAAAGTGATAACATACATTTGAATGTGTATTACAATTGGTTAATGTGATAAGTGAGAATATGTAGGTAGCGAGGCAAGTGTATAAATATATATATGTACGTATGTATATATGAAAGTGGTGAAATGCCGACGGCTTTTGTGCATTCAAGTGGTCCAAAGGAAAGCTTGCCTTTATTTTTGAAAACTAATTAAAATCTTACAAAATCATTGTACATATTATGTATAGATAGTATGTGTTCAAATAAATCCATACATATATATATATAAGAGTGCAATACTTTGTGTTCATCTTTACTCCCTCATCTTATGGTGAAAAGTGCGTCAGAAGGGCAGAAGAATTGTTAAGTGTTCAACCTTATTTAAAGAAAAACTATAACTTTTTTAATACGAACTATGTACTAGCATTAACATTGTGTGGTACCTATATGTTTAAACAAAAATATTCCTTCACGGCGTGCCCAACCATCTCTCTCCCCCACAGCGACAACTCCCACAATTGCAATTCTTAACTATGTAATGAAATCGCAACGGTTTAACGGAAAAGATCGCGGAGATAACCGATTACATGAGTAAACATAGTATATATTATAGCCTCAATTCAAAATACAAAGCTAACATCTAGGTCGAACCCCCGAGACTCTAATGGCTAAACATCCATAGGAAAGATCGTGTCTGTATGTTTTGACTCTGTTCTGAAATCAAAAAAGAAACAGTGGCGTAGTAAGGGGGGTGAGTCAAAAAAAAATATTTTTCCCGGGCGCAAGAAAACCTCACTACGCCACTGTCGGCCAATTCGGCCCAATCACTTATTTGGGAATCTACAAAGGAGAGTTTGACCACAGCCACTGGCTGTCCAAGTGTGTAAGGTCGTGGAGGCCTGAGTTTCAGTAAAGAGTAAAAGATTAAAGGTCACCTGAAAACTTAAAGTAATGTTCATATATCCACGATTTGTACTGAAAGCCCAATAATTTTGTTGAGCAAGTCCAGGACTTGACCATCTCTCCACGATTTTGCGTGTTCTCTCCCCTATCCACAAGAAATACGAGTCCTAAACTGCACCAATTACTACTGCATCAGCCTGCTCAATATCGCTAGTATGAGCTTTTCGCATATATGCGAATATATATATGAAGATAGTATCGTGAATAAAAACCCAAAGGCTTCGGTGGCTAGGTCATGTTGTGCGAGTGGACGAAGGCAGAACAGAGGAAGGAGGGGATCTCCACTGAGTTGGCAGAGTCAGGTGGATTAGGACTAGACCTCCCTTGGTACTCCAAAGTGAATATTTTTGAATATGGTGTTTCATAACATTTTTAAAAATCGGCAAAATCGTTTACCGATTCTGTGTAGATTTTGTCTAGGGCCTGGACCAAACGGCTGTGTTGGCAGGTGCCAGATAGTGCTTATTGATGTAGGGTTCTTATTATTTTTATTTAACTTTGTATTTTAGTTAGTTTGAACTTTGTAATTTTCAATATTGACTTTTAAATTTTCCAAAGTTTTGATTATTGTGAAAAATGAAAAATAAAATAGACGCATACATTTAGGCGTATTGAAAAATATAGTTTACAGTTTTTATAAATAACAAGTAAGGAAGGTTAAGTTCGGGTGTAACCGAACATTACATACTCAGTTGAGATCTATGGTGGCAACATAAGGGAAAATAACCATGTAGGAAAATGAACCGAGGGTAACCCTGGAATGTGTTTGTACGACATGTGTATCAAGTGAAACGTATTAAAGAGTATTTTAAGGGGGAGTGGGCCATAGTTCTATAGGTGGACGCCATTTAGGGATATCGCCATAAAGGTGGACCAGGGGTGACTCTAGAATGCGTTTGTACAATAATGGTATCAAACGAAAGGTGTTAATGAGTATTTTAAAAGGGCGTGGGGCTTAGTTCAATAGGTGGACGCCTTTTCGAGATATCGCCATAAAGGTGGACCAGGGGTGACTCTAGAATGTGTTTGTACGATATGGGTATCAAATTAAAGGTATTAATGAGGCTTTTCAAAGGGAGTGTTGGTAGTTGTATATGTGAAGGCGTTTTCCAGATATCGACCAAAATGTGGACCAGGGTGACCCAGAACATCATCTGTTGGATACCGCAAATTTATTTATATATGTAATACCTGCCAAGATTTTAAGGGTTTTTTATTTCGCCCTGCAGAACTTTTTCATTTCATTCTACTTACGTGTCACACCCATTTTACAAAGTTTTTTCCTAAAGTTATATTTTGCGTCAATAAACTAATCCGGCGGCCACCGTGGTGTGATGGTAGCGTGCTCCGCCTATCACACCGTATGCCCTGGGTTCAACTCCCGGGCAAAGCAACATCAAAATTTTAGAAATAAGATTTTTCAATTAGAAAACAATTTTTCTAAGCGGGGTCGCCCCTCGGCAGTGTCTGGCAAGCGCTCCGATTGTATTTCTGCCATGAAAAGCCCTCAGTGAAAACTCATCTGCCTTGCAGATGCCGTTCGGAGTCGGCATAAACATGTAGGTCCCGTCCGGCCAATTTGTAGGGAAAAATCAAGAGGAGCACGACGCAAATTGGAAGAGAAGCTCGGCCTTAGATCTCTTCGGAGGTTATCGCGCCTTACATTTTTTTTTAAACTAATCCAAATACCACGTTTCATCCCTTCTTTCGTATTTGGTATAGAATTATGGCATTTTTTTCGTTTTTCGTAATTTTCGATATCGAAAAATTGGGCGTGGTCATAGTCCGATTTCGGCCATTTTTTATACCAATACAAAGTGAGTTCAGATAAGTACGTGAACTGAGCTTAGTAAAGATATACCGATTTTTACTCAAGTTATCGTGTTAACGGACGGACGGACGGACGGATGGACGGACATGGCTCAATCAAATTTTTTTTCGATCCGCATGATTTTGATATATGAAAGTCTATATCTATCTCGATTCCTTTATACCTGTACAACCAACCGTTATCTAATCAAAGTTAATATACTCTGTGAGCTCTGCTCAACTGAGTATAAAAACGCAGTATAAATCTCCACAATTGAGATGTTCCCCTACCCTCTTGGAGGCGGGAACGATCCAGCAATTGTTTGCTAGGGTATCCAGGTTTGTAAGAATTAAGCATGAACTGTTTGTTCAGCATTTTGTTATTAGCCTCACAGGATCATCCTATGACACTGCCCGAGGAACGAAGAAAAGATAAATGTAGGATAATGCGGCAGTTACTCACGAACGTAAGTACCAAAAACGTGTCAGCTGACACGACCTATCTTATGAGTGTGCAATGTAAACGAAAACTCACCGACGTGCAACGCCCGTACGTACGTAGCCCGGAACGTACAAATCAAAACAATTTTGATTTTTTCCGTAAGAACGTGTCAGCTGATCGCTCTCTCACTAGACAGAGTTGCCTAGTAAACTTTTGTGCGCTAATTTTTGACCGTTTGCAGTTTTATGCAAAAACACCTAATTAAAGTTTGAAAAATTGTGAAACATAATTCGAAATAATTATGTAAAAGTGCAGATTATAAATATGTAATCTATTTATATTTATTTAATATTAATTCCAGCCTTTTACAACATCAAAAATTAAATTAGAAAGAGCTGATGTTTCCATAAGCATGCATGCAAAATGGTCACTGGCAACAGTGCTTATCTGTACACAATACACACCCAAATATGTTATGTACAAGTACACAGACGCACACATTGATTCCTACGGGCTTGAGGGTTTGGTCAAACGTGTTTCGTACGACAAACGTCCGTACGTACGGCACACGTCGGTGGGTAATTGCCGCTTAAGCCAAGTGGCCGCCCAAAGGGGTCAGCAGACGCATAGTTGGAGAATAATATTTTATTCCCCAATTAGAAAAAAATGTGCCATGTTGACAAGAATCTACGAATATCAACATCTCAACACAATTTACTAAAGTACATATGCACATAAGTACATACATACATGTATTAAAATCATTTCTTCTTAAGCCATCACAGCATTGTTTCTCGCCCCTGCTACCGCAGCACCCTTGCCAACAACGATCACATCATCGAATTGAATTTACAAATTTTTGTCAACTCGAGCTGAAAATATTTCGCAACGTTGCCAAATTTCATAGCATTGTCTTCTGCTACCGCATCCCCTTGTCCAAAAGCTTTGACATCATCAACTTTAAAATATTTTTTCAGCTCGATCCGACATGCCATGTTGCCAAATTTCCAAAGAACCATACCAATTTTGCTTATTTTCTTCTATTTTTGCTGAAATTTGTATCAACAATCTCTTCTTCCATTTTTATGATGAATTTATGAATGAAATTGGTGTAATGAAATCGTAAAAATGATTTTGTCCATCGATTCGCGCTACGAATAAATCTATAAATTAGACTGATTGGAAAAATAGTTAAATATGTGGATTTTTACTTCGAGCAAAACAAAAACAAAAAAGATGCTGCCAGTATTAAAGCTCATAAAATTTTCTATAAGCATTATTTAACAGTTACCTATACATTGGATTTTACAATTTTTTACTCGAATAACTTTTGGAGGAGTGATCCAATGAAAAAAATTTAGTTAGATTCGCGCTACGAATAAATCTATAAATTAGACTGTTTGGAAAAATAGTTAAATATGTGGATTTTTACTTCGAGCAAAACAAAAACAAAAAAGATGCTGCCAGTATTAAAGCTCATAAAATTTTCTATAAGCATTATTTAACAGTTACCTATACATTGGATTTTACAATTTTTTACTCGAATAACTTTTGAAGGAGTGATCCAATGAAAAAAATTTAGTTAGATTCGCGCTACGAATAAATCTATAAATTAGACTGTTTGGAAAAATAGTTAAATATGTGGATTTTTACTTCGAGCAAAACAAAAACAAAAAAGATGCTGCCAGTATTAAAGCTCATAAAATTTTCTATAATCATTATTTAACAGTTACCTATACATTGGATTTTACAATTTTTTACTCGAATAACTTTTGAAGGAGTGATCCAATGAAAAAAATTTAGTTAGATTCGCGCTACGAATAAATCCATAAATTAGACTATTTGGAAAAATAGTTAAATATGTGGATTTTTACTTCGAGCAAAACAAAAACAAAAAAGATGCTGCCAGTATTAAAGCTCATAAAATTTTCTATAAGCATTATTTAACAGTTACCTATACATTGGATTTTACAATTTTTTACTCGAATAACTTTTGAAGGAGTGATCCAATGAAAAAAATTTAGTTAGATTCGCGCTACGAATAATTCTATAAATTAGACTGTTTGGAAAAATAGTTAAATATGTGGATTTTTACTTCGAGCAAAACAAAAACAAAAAAGATGCTGCCAGTATTAAAGCTCATAAAATTTTCTATAAGCATTATTTAACAGTTACCTATACATTGGATTTTACAATTTTTTACTCGAATAACTTTTGAAGGAGTGATCCAATGAAAAAAATTTAGTTAGTTTTTTTTTCAGAGCATGCAATTTTATATGTAAAAATCATGGATCAACTTTATGGTTGGCTCATCTCTACAGACACAAAATACCTTTCTATTCCAGTGAAATAGAAAAAATAAAACCAGTTAATGAGATGAGCCAACCGTATAATTGAGCCATGTTTCATGTTTTCTATGTATAAATTGTAATAACTTTCGATTGGATAGCAACAATTTAACAAAGGATTTACATCTTATGATTTCTATCAAATTAAGAAAAATACCAATTTAGTTCGTATATATATTAATACATTGTGGATGCGCATATGTAAAGCCTTTTATTGCATCCAATCAATCCCAGCAAAATTTTCAGTCGAATTGGATATTTTTTGAAACGCTCTAATATACGTAATATACCAACACAAAAAAGTTCAATGGCTGCGATCGGCAGGCAATATTCCGAATGTCCTCATCCATTCGCTCGTAAATACATACAATCATTTACGGAAAAAATCAAAATTGTTTTGATTTGTACGTTCCGGGCTACGTACGTACGGGCGTTGCACGTCGGTGAGTTTTCGTTTACATTGCACACTCATAAGATAGGTCGTGTCAGCTGACACGTTTTTGGTACGTACGTTCGTGAGTAACTGCCGCATTATCCTACATTTATCTTTTCTTCGTTCCTCGGGCAGTGTCATAGAATGATCCTGTGAGGCTAATAACAAAATGCTGAACAAACATTTCATGCTTAATTCTTACAAACCTGGATACCCTAGCAAACAATTGCTTGATCTTTCCCGCCTCCAAGAGGGTAGGGGAACATCTCAATTGTGGAGATTTAAACTGCGTTTTTATACTCAGTTGAGCAGAGCTCACAGAGTATATTAACTTTGATTGGATAATGGTTGGTTGTACAGGTATAAAGGAATCGAGATAGATATAGACTTCCATATATCAAAATCATGCGGATCGAAAAAAAAATTTGATTGAGCCATGTCCGTCCATCCGTCCGTCCGTCCGTCCGTTAACACGATAACTTGAGTAAAAATCGGTATATCTTTACTAAGCTCAGTTCACGTACTTATCTGAACTCACTTTGTATTGGTATAAAAAATGGCCGAAATCGGACTATGACCACGCCCAATTTTTCGATATCGAAAATTACGAAAAACGAAAAAATGCCATAATTCTATACCAAATACGAAAGAAGGGATGAAACATGGTATTTGGATTAGTTTATTGACGCAAAATATAACTTTAGGAAAAAACTTTGTAAAATGGGTGTGACACGTACCATATTAAGTAGAATGAAATGAAAAAGTTCTGCAGGGCGAAATAAAAAACCCTTAAAATCTTGGCAGGTATTACATATATAAATAAATTAGCGGTATCCAACAGATGATGTTCTGGGTCACCCTGGTCCACATTTTGGTCGATATCTGGAAAACGCCTTCACATATACAACTACCAACACTCCCTTTGAAAAGCCTCATTAATACCTTTAATTTGATACCCATATCGTACAAACACATTCTAGAGTCACCCCTGGTCCACCTTTATGGCGATATCTCGAAAAGGTATCCACCTATAGAACTAAGCCCCACGCCCTTTTAAAATACTCATTAACACCTTTCGTTTAGATACCATTATTGTACAAACGTATTCTAGAGTCACCCCTGGTCCACCTTTATGGCGATATCCCTAAATGGCGTCCACCTATAGAACTATGGCCCACTCCCCCTTAAAATACTCTTTAATACGTTTCACTTGATACACATGTCGTACAAACACATTCCAGGGTTACCCTCGGTTCATTTTCCTACATGGTTACTTTCCCTTATGTTGCCAGCATAGCTCTCAACTGAGTATGTAATGTTCGGTTACACCCGAACTTAACCGTCCTTACTTGTTATTTATAAAAACTGTAAACTATATTTTTCAATACGCCTAAATGTATGCGTCTATTTTATTTTTCATTTTTCACAATAATCAAAACTTTTGAAAATTTAAAAGTCAATATTGAAAATTACAAAGTTCAAACTAAATAAAATACAAAGTTAAATAAAAATAATAAGAACCCTACATCAATAAGCACTATCTGGCACCTGCCAACACAGCCGTTTGGTCCAGGCAAGTATTAGAAGGCCCTAGACAAAATCCACACACAGAATCGGTAAACGATTTTGCCGATTTTTAAAAATGTTATGAAGCACCATATTAAAAAATATTCATTTTGGAGTACCAAGGGAGGTCTAGTCCTAATCCACCTGACTCTGCCAACTCAGTGGAGATCCCCTCCTTCCTCTGTTCTGCCTTCGTCCACTCGCACAACATGACCTAGCCACCGAAGCCTTTGGATTTTTATTCACGGTACTATCTTCATATATATATTCGCATATATGCGAAAAGCTCATACACGCGATATTGAGCAGGCTGATGCAGTAGTAATTGGTGCAGTTTAGGACTCGTATTTCTTGTGGATAGGGGAGAGCACACGCAAAATCGTGGAGAGATGGTCAAGTCCTGGACTTGCTCAACAAAATTATTGGGCTTTCAGTACAAATCGTGGATATATGAACATTACTTTAAGTTTTCAGGTGACCTTTAATCTTTTACTCTTTACTGAAACTCAGGCCGCCACGACCTTACACACTTGGACAGCCAGTGGCTGTGGTCAAACTCTCCTTTGTAGATTCCCAAATAAGTGATTGGGCCGAATTGGCCGACAGTGGCGTAGTGAGGTTTTCTTGCGCCCGGGAAAATATTTTTTTTTGACTCACCCCCCTTACTACGCCACTGTTTCTTTTTTGAATTCAGAACAGAGTCAAAACATACAGACACGATCTTTCCTATGGATGTTTAGCCATTAGAGTCTCGGGGGTTCGACCTAGATGTTAGCTTTGTATTTTGAATTGAGGCTATAATATATACTATTTTTACTCATGTAATCGGTTATCTCCGCGATCTTTTCCGTTAAACCGTTGCGATTTCATTACAGAGTTATGAATTGCAATTGTGGCAGTTGTCGCTGTGGGGGAGAGAGATGGTTGGGCACGCCGTGAAGGAATATTTTTGTTTAAACATATAGGTACCACACAATGTTAATGGTAGTACATAGTTCGTATTAAAAAAGTTATAGTTTTTCTTTAAATAAGGTTGAACACTTAACAATTCTTCTGCCCTTCTGACGCACTTTTCACCATAAGATGAGGGAGTAAAGATGAACACAAAGTATTGCACACTTATATATACATATATATGGATTTATTTGAACACATACTATCTACACATAATATGTACAATGATTTTGTAAGATTTTAATTAGTTTTCAAAAATTAAGGCAAGCTTTGCTTTGGACCACTTGAATGCACAAAAGCCGTCGGCATTTCACCACTTTCTTATATACATACGTACATATATATATTTATACACTTGCCTCGCTACCTACATATTCTCACTTATCACATTAACCAATTGTAATACATATTCAAATGTATGTTATCACTTTAAAACTTTTTTTTCTACATTTTTCTATTGACTTTCTTAGATTTTATTTAAATGGAAAACAAACGCCGTCGACATTGTAGCACTTGCATATATATGCAGCTATGTACATTTATACACATACCACGGTACCTACCTATTTTCACTTCTGCACATTTATAAAATCGTTATTACACAAATCTACATTTGCACCATCACTTAACAATTTTCTTCTGCATTTTAAAATTCAATTTGTAAAGTTTTTTAGTCACAACAGCACAAAATCACGATTAACCGATCAGTTAGAAAAACACTTGTTTTCTTTGGATAACCAAAAAAACTATGCAAATGAAAATATAAACAAACAAAAGTGTCAAAAATGGCCGAGCGCACGAACAAAACAAGAAAGAAATAAAAATGACAGCCCAGGCTGGTGCGGACAGAATAACAAAACGCATGGTGAACACCTAATCTGGTTTTTCTAGAGGAACACAAACTTGTTTCAGCGCCAAGTAGAAACTCTACAGTGCGCCCTCTTGTATATCTATCCTCTTTGTTTACATCTAAAATTATATATCTGGCTCAGGCTCTTTGCCACCGGATGATGGCTTCTATATACATGTATATTGGTAGTTTATGTTTATCTTATTGCCATATGCGGGTCTATGCGTGAGTACTACTTCGGCTGATGATTACATGTGTTTGTGAGTATATCTTCGTTGCCTTGTATGTATGTGTGTAAATGATGATTGATTTGCTTACGTACGCTAGAGTGACAGCTTGCTTTATTGTTGTTGTTGTTGTTTTTGTAGCGATAAGGTTTCTCCCAGAAGGCTTTGGGGAGTGTTATCGATGTGATGGTCCTTTACTTTATATGGCCACATTAACCCTTCAGGCCAATTTTATTGTTGTTGTGCCTTTATTATAACAGCTTTGTGATGCTTAAATTCGCCACAATATTAATTTTTAAAATTTTGTTAATAGATAAAATATGATCAGCCAGTTAAGCAAAAACTTTTAAATATGTAAATAACGCAATGTACCACTCGTCTTAAAATTTTTTGGAAAACTTTTGAACAAATTATTTAAGTAATCGAACAGCGACTTAACAGGTGATCCAGGCTGTTTGCTATTGTGAAGATTTTTTTTCAAACATTCGCCACTTGTATGAATTCACAATGGTTTACATATTAGCCGTGTTTTTTTTTGTAACGTTCATTGTGAATTCCAACTGGTAACGGTTTTCAATAAGGTGCACCATCTAATTTTTATCAATAATTATCAGAGGTGCTACCAAAAGTCGCTTTTCGACCTCCGTTTTTAGAATCCGAAAATTAAAAATTTTATTTCCTTCTAAAGATAATTCCAAAAAAGCATAAAATGACCCCGAGAGGGTCCGAAATATATGTTTCGATCTATAGTTTTTATGCACAGAATTCCTTTCTGCGTTGAGAATGAAGAAGAAAGATTTTTCCCATAAGAATTTCTTCTCAAAACAATTACATTTTTCTAAAAACAAGAAAAAAACATTTCTAATATGCGTGGACATTTTCGTTATTGTTATAAATTGAGCAAAAATTTCTTTGTCTATTTCAAAAAATTCCTCCATTGTTTATCTTCTGAGAAAGCTTTTTTTGAGTGTTTATTTCATATTTGTCAAATTGATAGCCACAAACGCTTGTGCTTAAACTTATTTTACTGCCGTGCGGCGATGAATTAATATGACAAGATATATAGTACGATCGTTCAATGGAAAATCGTTAATTTTCACCGATTTTCGGTCTGCTCTCCTTATTAATTTTTAATGCCAATATATTTTAAATATATCACACCCACCTCAATGTACCAAGGAGGAAGAATTTAAAATTAGTATAAGCTTGGGAAAAAAGTTAAAAAAATGGTATAGAAAATGTTAATTTAAAAATGAAGTAATTCACAAAAATTCTTTAGCAACCATTTTTATTCATTCATATTAGTTGAAAAAATACAGAATGTTCATTTCTGTAGAAGAAGAGAATTTGGGTCTAGCTTCTATTCCAATTTACGTCATGCTTCTTTTAATTTACCCTAAAAATTTGTGCGACTGATTCTACATGTTTTACACTGATTCCGAACGACATTTGCAAGACAAATAAATTTTTACTGAGAAATTTACAAGTTCAACTCAGTTTGTCAGTAAAAACACACACCAAATTGGCAATTTATACCATTTGGGCAATTTATTACGCAATTTATCATATAATAAATTGCCAATTCAAAAAAAAATTGCGTAATAAATTGTTTTAAACTGCAAATGCAATTTTGTAAAGTGTGTTTATTGAGTAGATTTAAACGTCAGTTAGGCATGGCTCAACTATATGGTTGTCTCATCTCATCAGCTGATTTTATTGTTTTCATTTCACTGGAGTAGGGATTGTCAAAAGAAGATGGCAAACTCAAAATGCAACCAAAAGATTGAACATATTTTCTTACAACACACAAAAGTTTCAAAGCTATATGTTTCCATTCCATTCCATTCGCTAAAACCAACACGTACATTTTGACAGTCTGAACCATTGTGAATGATAACTAAGTGTGATATCTTCTGCATAGACGTCAAAATTCCAAAGTGATTGGATCACCTGATTTGTATTTGACTAGCGATAGTCTCATTCTGTATCTCTTTCTATCACCCGCTGAAGATAGGCGCCGCCATATTGAACACCCTATCAGCTAAAAAGTAGCCATATTGAACATCCTGTCAGGCATTTGACAGATAAGATATCACACTTAGTTATCATTCACAATGGTCTGAACAAAGGTATGTTGTTGCTGTAGAGATGAGCCAACCAGCTATCAAATTACTATTGTGTAAGTTGTATGAACACCACTCATTTTTTCTGTTTGAACATAGTACGAAAGTTATTGTTAAGAAAACAAGAGACGAAGCCTCTTTAGACATTACAAATCTCAATGAATCAATTTCAAACCACCAAATCCTGGGATTGCAATCGATCTTCGGGTTGCGATCCTTAGGCCCGGTTTTCAGTAGTTGGTTAAACTAAGCTTAAATAAATTTTGCTTAAACTCTAGTAAAATTTAATCTTCAGTTAAATTACTGAGCAGTTTTTCAGTTACAGTTCAAGGCCGCCTTTGGCAAAGGGCATAGATAATGTATCCTCCTTGGCTGTGCTATCACCAAATTGCTCCTCTTCCATTGTGGATAATATAATGAAATTATTTTCCATATTGCTACGACTTGTGGCAGCAGACGATGTGTTTAAGCGGGGACTCCTACGTGGTGGAGTACGATACATCTGTCCAATGGCAAGGACAGTAGCGAAAATATTTCCAATTAATACAATAATATTATATATAATAATAATAAAGCAAAATAAAACTGTCGTCGTTGGCATGGATGAGCAAATGTAACGCAATATATTCCAAAAAATAACTCTGCTTATGTTACAAAGTAGTATAGTTGGTTTATTGTAAAATAGTATATCTGTGTTGTGGTTGTGGTTATTTATTAGTTTATGTTGGTTTATTTTGCTGTGATTTCTCCGTTTGCTGACCAACGACTGAATCATGTTAAAGCCCCGACACATAAGCAGTTTTTTTTATTTATGAGTAGATTGCACGTATTTTTATGGAAAACGGTAGATTGGGCGATACTGGCGCCATCTGACATGGAAAAGTAGCCAGCATTGTGAATGATGACAAAGTGTGATCTCTTATGCATAAACGTCAAAACTCCAAAGTGATTGGATCACCTGATTCGTATTTGACTATCGCTGTCTCATTCTGTATCTCTTTCTATCACCCGCTGAAGATAGGCGCCGCCATATTGAACAGCCTGTCAAAACGCTGAAAAGTAACCATATTGAACAGCCTGTCAGGCAGTTGACAGATAAGAGATCACACTTTGTCATCATTCACAATGGTAGCCAGCTCTCAAATTTTGTTACAAGGAAAGCAGAAGAAGAAGAATTTGACATTTGCTTTGGCTAAGGGTGTTCGCACACTTTGCAAGTGAAATTATTTTTCCCACTCGTTGGTAACTTTTATAACATTTTTCGCAAGTAAAAACTGCAATATACATAACAAAGAAACACGACACAAAATATATTAGCAAGTATTTTTGTTGTATACAGTGCTTCGCGAAATTTTGTATTTGAATGGGCAATGCGAAATAAACTTCAATTGCTAAAGGCTCCATTACTGATACTTAGCATAGACTTGACTTGGCTTGCGAACTGTCACTTACAGTTCTGTTAAATTAACATTGCATGTTACTGATTACTCAAAACTTAACTTGACTTAGAAGTCTGTTGAATTTTGATTTTCTATGTAAGTTCTAAGTGACGTTTACATTTTGAGATGCCATTTGTTTGTTTCCATTTCATTTTGACATTTTGTCATACAAATTGACATTTATTTAAAAATAAATTTCAACGCTGATTATGATGCCAGATTTTAAGCGCCAAGTGGAGTATAATCGTGGCTAAGTTGCCAAGTTTACGACAAGTCAAGTCAAGTCTATGCTAAGTATCAGTAATGGGGGCTTAAGTCTGAAGTTTCTTCATATATATAAACGCAACACCTTCATTCAATGTGGCGATGTAATTGGAATGCATATGCATATGTTAAACGCATCTACCCTACAAGACGGAGGTAGCTAGTTCACCCACACATTCAAAGCTTTTTTCGCTCTCCACTATCCCATCGACCCTTGCAAAAACGCTCCACGTCATTTTACTAGTCATTTTACGGTCATTGTGACTTTCTGCAGCGGTTATATTCATAGTCACGTTTGCATGGGCGTGATGAACTTTTGTGACCAAATTTTCCGTTTCGTTCCTATTAATGTGATCGTGCATTCCGCTCCCACTTATAGGATGTGAGCATAGCACTGTGCTGCTCACACACGTCACAATGCTCGTCAAATGGCGGTAATTTTTCCGTCATTTCACTCTACATTTTCGAGCCATTTAACAATCAATTTTACTGCGGTTTTACCATTTATATTACCGCCATATAACGTGAATTTTACCTGCAGATTTACTTTACCTGGAGCAGCCATATGAATAAAATATAAACCAAAAAAATTGAATTTTCAATATTTATTATTTTCAATATTATTATATATGTACATGAAATTGGAACTTACTATATTAATCCAGTTCATATAAAACAGAAGAACTTTAATAATAAATAAACTCGCTTAATTGGTTTTTGTTTTCCAATCTCTTCTAAGCGAGCAAAAAAATAATATTAAGCTTTAGAAAAAACTCCAATTATTTGAATAATCTACAACTTAAAGCTTAGTAGAAATTCAGATCAAGAATATTCAAAGGTGTCGTGGATCCGATTGCTGTCGTAATTGAAGAACTTAAAAATGTACGACTATTAATTGAGTCAGACTTACTTACTTACTTACTTAATTGGCGCTTAACCGTCTAAACGGTTATGGCCGTCCAACAAGGCGCGCCAGTCGCTCCTTCGCTCCGCCAACCGGCGCCAATTGGTCACACCAAGGGAGTTTAAATCGTTTTCCACCTGGTCCTTCCAACGGAGTGGGGGTCCGCCCTCTACCTCTGCTTCCATAGGCGGGTTCCGATAGAAACACTTTCTTGGCCGGAGCATCATCTTTCATTCGCATAACATGGCCTAGCCAGCGCAGCCGCTGCGTTTTAATTCGCTGGACTATGTTGATGTCTGCGTATAGCTCGTACAGCTCATCATTAAATCTTCTTCGGTACTCGCCATCGCCAACCCGTAGAGGTCCATAAATCTTTCGAAGAACTTTTCTCTCGAACACTCCCAAAGCCGCTTCATCTGCTGTTGTCATGGTCCATGCTTCTGCCCCATATAACAGGACGGGTACGATAAGTGACTTGTAGAGTATGATTTTCGTTCGCCGAGAGAGGACTTTACTTTTCAATTGCCTACCTAGTCCAAAGTAACATTTATTGGCAAGATTGATTCTTCGCTGGATTTCAGTGCTGATGTTGTTGCTAGTGTTGATGCTGGTTCCCAAATAAACGAAGTCTTTTACTATTTCGAAATTATGGCTGCCAACAGTAGCGTGGTTGCCAAGGCGCATATGCGCTGACTCTTTGCTCGATGACAGCAGGTACTTCGTTTTGTCCTCATTCACCATCAAACCCATCTTTACCGCTTCTTTTTCCAGCTTGGAGTAAGCAGAACTAACAGCGCGGGTGTTTAGGCCGATGATATCAATGTCATCAGCGTATGCCAGTAATTGCACGCTTTTATAGTATATTGTTCCAGTGCGGTTAAGTTCTGCAGCTAGTATAATTTTCTCCAGCATCAAATTAAAGAAATCGCACGATAGGGGATCGCCCTGTCTGAAACCTCGTTTAGTTTCGAACGGCTCGGAGAGGTCCTTCCCAATTCTGACTGAGCTGATGGTGTTGCTCAACGTCATTTTGCACAGTCGAAGGCGGCTTTAAAGTCGACGAAGAGGTGATGTGTGTCGATTCTCTTTTCACGGGTTTTTTCCAAGATTTGGCGCATTGTGAAAATCTGGTCGATGGTAGATTTACCAGGTCTGAAGCCGCACTGATAAGGTCCAATCAGCCGGTTCACGGTGGGCTTCAATCTTTCGCACAATACACTTGAAAGGGCCTTATATGCGATATTAAGAAGGCTGATTCCACGATAGTTGGTGCATTTTGCAGTATCCCCCTTCTTGTGGACTGGGCAAAGAACACTTAGATTCCAACCGTCGGGCATGCTTTCGTCCGCCCATATTTTGCTAAGAAGCTGCTGCATGCGCCTTACCAACTCCTCGCCGCCGAACTTGAATAGCTCCGCAGGCAATCCATCAGCGCTCACGGCCTTGTTGTTTTTCAATCTGGTTATTGCTATTCTAACTTCGTCATAATCGGGCGGGGGGGCATATATTCCATCATCATCGATTGCGGGATCGGGTTCTTCATCTCTGCGCGGTGAATTGCTGCCTCCATTTAGGAGAGCAGAGAAGTGTTCCCTCCATAATCTAAGCACTCTCTGGACATCAGTTACAAGGTCGCCGTTTTCATTCCTACAGGAGTTTGCTCCGGTCTTAAAACCTTCCGTCTGTCGCCGTATTTTTTGGTAGAATTTTCGGGCGTTATTCCTGGTGGCTAGCAGCTCAAGCTCCTCGCACTCACGCCTTTCTGCTTCTGCTTTTTTCTTCCTGAAAAGGCGTCTCGCTTCCCTTTTCAACTCACGATAGCGTTCACACACTCCTCTTGTCGCGCTCGCTTTTAACGTAGCCCTGTAGGCAGCGTCTTTTCTTTCGGTTGCAACGCGGCATTCTTCATCATACCAGTTGTTTTTTCGTGGCCGCCGGTAACCAATTTTTTCCTCGGCGGCGGTACGAAGTGCTTTGGAGATATGCTCCTACTGCTCCTGTATTCCTTCAGGATGAGTTATGCCCTCAGAGAGCAGGTGTGAGAGTCGAGTTGCGAAATCATTGGCAGTCTGTTGTGATTGAAGCTTTTCGACGTCTAGCTTTCCTTGTGTTTTTTGTTCCTTGTTTTTAGCCGCGTTGAGGCGGGTGCGTATTTTGGCTGCAACGAGATAATGGTCAGAATCGATGTTAGGTCCTCGGATCGTGCGCACATCTAAAACACTGGAGGCATGCCGTCCGTCTATTACAACGTGATCGATCTGATTGCGAGTATTTCAATCAGGAGACAGCCATGTAGCTTGATGTATCTTTTTATGCATGAACCTCGTGCTTGATATGAACATGTTTCGAGCACCGGCAAAGTCAATCAGCCTCAGTCCGTTAGGAGAAGTTTCATTGTGTAGGCTGAACTTTCCGACTCTAGGGCCAAAAACACCTTCTTTGCCCACCCTGGCGTTAAAGTCGCCAAGCACGACTTTTATATCATGACGGGGGCAGTGCTCGTATGTGCGTTCTAATTGTTCATAAAAAGTGTATTTCACCTCATCGTCTTTCTCCTCTGTCGGCGCATGGGCGCAGATGAATGATATATTAAAAAATTTTGCTTTTATTCGGATGGCGGCGAGACGCTCGTCCACAGGCGTGAACGCCAGCACTTGGCGACAAAGTCTCTCTCCCACCACGAATCCGACGCCGAAACTGCGCTTATTCGCATGACCACTCCAATATATGTCACAATTTTTGATCTTTTTTCTTCCTTGCTTCGTCCAACGCATTTCTTGGATGGCGGGCATCTGCACCAATCCCATTCAGGGAGCGGACGTTCCAGGTGCATGCCCTCAATTCATTGTCCTTCAAACGTTTGCCATGGTCGTCATCAATAGAGAGTGTATTTATCCGAGGTGTTGAGTCAGACTTATTATTGTTCTAAATCTAATCATTCAAGCAATAATTCTGCAACCCTTAGCAGGAGTATTGATTGGTTTCAAATCT
>JARSSU010042999.1:0-15689 GCA_029619165.1 Eurosta solidaginis
CTTGACTGACTTGACCAGCGGTAATGGACTATTGTGTATCGCCGATGGCAGTGGTGGGTGTTCTATTGGCTCCTTTTCCTCGCCGCGCGCACTGCTCGCGCATAATTAATTACCCGCCGTCTAATTGGGGATGGAGGCGGCTTAATCATCCTTCCGCCCTGACAAGGGAGGTGCTATGTAAAAGGACCTTCTAGTAGTTCCCTCTGCAAGGCGCGGTGAATACGGTGGTCATTATGGAGGGAGGCGCACTCGGCTATAATTATCATCGCGTTCGAGCCTTGTGGCCGTTGTGCGCGTGATCGTGCGCTTTCCCATGAATGTTTCGGTTTGGGGGGTTGCCGCTGGTTGTTCGATCTGTCCGCTGCGCGTTGGTAGTGGAGGCAGAGCCGACACTGAGGGCAGCTGTCAGTCTCTGCCGTGGGAGCCCAGACTGGCGTGTCGTCCTGGAGTATAAGAGCAAGACAGAGAAAACGAGAAGTAGTTGGAACAGCGGATGGATAAACGGAAAGATTAATCTTAGACAGGGGAAACGTATATAATTAGAGCGCTGTGCTCGTGAAGGGTCGCTCCTACATCTGGAAGGAACAGCACGTTTAACTACGGGGCTCATGACTACCCATTTGGATGCGAAACCGCGTCCACAAACCGAACATGGTGTGTGGTGCAGTCCCGGGCGAACGTTCCTCAGATTCATACCCAGTGTACGCCGACTCGGCGCGTGGGGGTGGATGAGTGACTTCTCTCTTTAATTACGACTAGGTTCCGACGGTGAGAAATTTCGCTGGTGGCGTTTGGACATTTGTATTAGCCTTTCTGTGACGGTCCTTCATATAGTCCTGTTCCACGTTCGACCTGTGCATTGGGTGATGAAGCGATTTTGCAGTTTTTCCCGTATCGATTTACCTCAGGAAGGTCTCTTTGCGGTTTTGTGCTCGGACATGTGATAATAGCGTATGGCACCTTCGAAGGAAGTGCAGCCCGTAGTGAGCGGCTGTTGAAATCAACTGTGGGTCCTGGATATGAAGGTTATAGGCCTCGAATTGAGACTGCTTTCAATACGGCACCAACAGCGTCGGGTATTCCTCGAATGTATACTTTTGTGGTATGCAGCGGTTTTTTGAAGTTGGTTTTATACTCTTTGTGACTGTGCGGTATATTCCCCACGAGCCTG
Source organism: Eurosta solidaginis (assembly GCA_029619165.1). Classification (NCBI taxonomy): domain Eukaryota; kingdom Metazoa; phylum Arthropoda; class Insecta; order Diptera; family Tephritidae; genus Eurosta; species Eurosta solidaginis. The sequence goes on from JARSSU010042999.1 coordinate 1,172, forward strand.
CCCATATGAGGGGCGCTGGGTGGTAATATTGTTGCCGTGTTTATTCCCTGGGGGCAATATTTTCTAGTGCCGGTCCGCAGAACATTCGTTTAAGGAAATTAACGAAGCGCGTTCGAGTGCCGCCCTGAGCGCCATGAACGTCTTTACAATGTCCGCTCATGCATTTTTTTGAGAGGAATAACACTTGTCTGCCAACGCATCGGCGAATGCTATGCGCGAATGAGGCTATCAGTTAGTAAGTCCAGCATGCTTTACGAGGTGTACTGCCTTTGTGGAAAAACAGACGCAATACAGCCACGTACCCTTTTATGATAGTGGGTCGACCGTCAGAACCGTGATGCTTTTATTGGTAATGGACCTGCCAAGTTACTCGCTGTGCGTGCAAAAGGGGAGTGAGAAATTGCAGCGCTCTCAGGGAGGGTTAGTAAGCTGCCATTATTTGCGGTGCGTGCAATATTTTCTGTTTGCAAGCGTGCAAGCTTTGCATTGAAAAATTGGCATTATTTATAAGAGGTCTTTAGTTTTGGCTACGTAGTCCTGCCTTCACCATTCTGGAGCATTAACCGCATTTTTTGCATGAAGAGCAGGCGTGTAAAAAACTCCAGATACAACGGCAGAAGGATTACTGGATGCTTCTCGCTTATAATAGCTTGTGAGATTTCCCATCTTCCACCGTGATAGCGTAGGATGCACCGTTATCCTAACCCGATAATGGGTCAGAGCCAGAAGGGAACTCTTTTTTGGGCTTATTGGCATATTATTTTGTAATTGACATGCTCTTGTCTCCGCGCCCGCGTAATGGCGAGTTGTGCCATTGACCACAAGACCGCGTTTCTCACATTGTTACACAACACGCTTTGTCCGTCCAGATGGATTATGTTGCTTGTTGCCGTACCAGGTTTGTACATTTGGACAAGGTTTATTATGTGGGGCACTTTGTCCTTACTTCGCAACCAAAAGAGAATATTTTTATTTGGTTGCCCACATGTGGTGCGGATGTAGAACCTGTGCCGTGTACGCAATATGCTGTTTTCCGAGGCATCACAGAACCCGTGGATTTGGTTTCTTGATGCCCAGGAACGCATTTAATCCCTCGAGGGATATATCGATGTTTGCAAATGGCTGGTCAGAATTTTCTGCAAATATGTTGCCATTTTGATAATGTTGACGGTTTGGGCGCTTTCATCCCAATCGCTGCATCCAGCCAGTACATTTCTTGAGAGAAGCATCGTGGCCTGGACATAACATGGCGCAAGCCATCCTGCCGGTTCAAAAAGTTTTGCACATAAGATAAAAATTTTGTCGCTATTGTACCGAATTTTGGGTGTGGTTCCGCAGAATGGTGTTAATGAAAACTCTTGTCGTGAGCTCGTTCCACAATGCCAAAGTTTTGGTATTGGAAGTGCTCTCAAATTTTAAGAAGTTGTGAATGTCTAGTAAGATCCTCCTTCTGGAATCTGTATCTAATATGGCCGGTGATCAGCGTTAGTTTTTCTTTACGTATGAAACTTCAGCTGATTTTAGGGCGTTTATTACATTAGATCGTAGTGGATTCAGTGGCGATATCCGATGGTATGACTTCACGGATATGTATGTCCGTCCGACTAACGTTTGCGTCCTTGAGATCGTTGCAGCCCAACGGAATGTCCTTTCGTGTCATCGGATCTTTGATGCAACGTACGAATAAGCGATATATGGTGACACAATGTACGCCGATGAACCGTTTTTAGATTGAAATCGCTAACATTGCATTGGGCTCGAGTTGCGAAATAGTGGCATTACAGCTTTGTAAAACTTTGTCAATCCGAGGTGCAGGTAATATAAGATCTGAACGGTACATTTTTCACAATGTATCCATTGAACACATACTTATCATGCTGCCACTGTAAATTAGTAGGTATGAATATGGTTGGAGAGTGTGGACAGTGTATAGGCACGTCATTCAGGGATGTTTCCTGACCCAGATTTTTTAGAGGCTGTTGAAAACCACACGTGAACTTTGGTGTGTGTCCTTAGCTGGTTTGAATACAGCATGATGTTGCAAGTAAAATGAGAAGACCTTGCCATTCGAAGTTATTTCGCATTGGTCGGTAGAGTTCCATGGGGACAATGTCGAGATATTTTTCGCAACACATTGTTGTACATTGTACCTAACTCCCCCGTTTTCTGAAGCGATCGCTCCATGCTGAAACTGCTGCAGAGAAGCCCGTGCGGGATTTGCCGGGGGGAGTTTTTCAGGAAACTCTTCTTGATTGAAGTCGCACAATGTTATCGACGCGTTTTTGGTGCACGTGTCGTTGTTGTTGCGGATTTATGCTCACACGCTTGTTTTCGGGGGATATCTGTGGAGGTTGTGGATTTCCTCCTCTTCCCAAATTTTTCTCAGTGTGGGACAACTGAGTGTCTCGTTTGTACGCCTTGTGTAACTATTGTGTCGAGAATGTAGACACAACATTTTCCAGTTATTGAGCCTACTGAAAAGGTTCCAATGCCAGTCAATGTGTTTTTTGCGCAAGTATGCTACCGCTAGCCACCTTTTTTATATACATACCTGTTCCAGCGAATTTGTGGTAAGTATGGTCGCTGCCACTGACCATTTGTCAGTCTGCGAACTCTGGAGAGAATCGCGGAACCAGGGAGAAATGAATAACATCTATATTGGGTCCCACCCAACGGGCACCATAAAACTGGGAATACGAATGTGTGCAAATTGAAGACCCGAGATGAACCTAAGCTAAACAGTGAGCGCACTCCACCTATGAAGCCGTTTTTGCGTTTCGATAGGGGTCCCCCCAACTAAGACTGGTCGCGACATTACAAAGCGAAAGGGCGAAGAGGTATGCACATGATCGACCAAGCGGGAAACAGCGCGACTATGGCTTCAAGCGCCAGAGTGTTGTAAAAGCCCATGCTCGCAGGATTATCGTGTAGTTCATATATACGACAACCCCTTCAGACGACAACCCAAAGTCTGTCTTCTAAATAATTAAAAAGAGAGGACAGTATCACTCATTCCCTAATGCACCACGACACGAGGTAATTCTGACTGGACCAACGCTCAGCTTTCTGCACAGTCAACACTCCCCTTTAACAAATTTACGGCTTGGTCATTGATACCGTATGTAGGAAGCTGCGGGTTGCGAGGAGGAAAATGATACTGAGCACGTGTTCTAACCACACAAACGCATGAAAAAAACAGCCCGACATGCTCGTACGCACCCCGAACCCCCCCCCCACACCAAACCAAGCCACCACACGGCAACAACTACGTCCAGGCCTAGATGACTCCCGCGTATTAAGGTGCAAACAAAGTCGATAACATCCCTGTCAAATATTTAAGAAGGCCCCTAAGCCACAGTGGCTTGAAACAAATCCTTGAGGAAGCTTCTAATATTTCGCCCTGTACCAAATAGAATATATTATACCACAACCCCTAGTTTTCACTGTACACAACTCTGACTTATATTTAATCTTTTAAAAAGATTTATAAAGTCCCTAGTATCGTTATCTACTCAAAAATTCCCGTTACACCAAACACCCCTAAACCCAACGGTTAAAATATTATTCATTAATATGCTACTACAGACAGATGACAACAGCTGATTTTTATTTTGACGCTCCTATGCTCTCATATCCCCATACTTGTTCCTTCACAATGCCATATCGACTTCGGATCGTCGCCAAAAAAGTTAACGGTGTACTAAGTCCTTACCCTTACGCAGTCACACTACACTAATTAAGTATTTTACTTATTAACATACCATTTGCCACAGAGTTCTCCAATTTCTTTTGTAAATTTGCAATAAAAACACTTTGTTCTGTTAAATTGATATATGCGGAGCATTCTGTTTTCATCGATCGATTCTGCACACCTGTTGAATTGGTACTTTCTTTGATCCTACTGTGTTCGAGAGCTTGATTGGTTCGTTTTGCTCGCTTGACAATATTCTCATTTGCTGGAGATGAAACGCCGCTAGGTTGCTCTTGTTTCAGAAGTTTGGTTCGCACATTTGTTGTAATAATTTGAGGCTTTCATTTTGAGCGTTTGAAATAGGTGTGAGCACTACGTTGTCCTTTTTAGCCTGACTCTGACTTTGCTTGTTTTCAATGTTAGTTGCTTTAGTTTTTTCTTCTTGATGAGCTACATTATCTGCAGCTTTATCTGCTGTAAAGGTATTTTCTTGTTCGGTACGAATATTTTCCTTTTTTATTGTCACTATTCTCAATTATACTTCGTTAAACTCCTGTTTCGGTTCCGTTTCCGTTCCTGTTGTAGGCGATTCGCTTTATTTCTTGGCCTATTTCGTTGCCGCGTCTTCTTTTTCTTTGCGTCCATAATTTATTTATTAATAACAAATTATGCAACTGTTCTTTATAAACTCAAAATTTAGTATATTAATTGCATTTATGTGGTATTTAACAAACTTGTCACTTTGAATTTTCGCGAGTAAATGGCAAAATGCGAAATGCGTTTGACGCTCCTAAGGTTTTAAGTTGCCGCTCTCATGTCTAATTTGAAAATTTCTGTACTATTGTTTAGTACGTACAATGTAATTATAGAATTTACAAATGCAATGGGATTTTATTTTTATTGCTTCCCATACAGCTATTTGTATGTTGTTTTTTTCATTACTTATTGCCGTTTGTGTTGTTGCATTGACACTATTTGTTTGTTGTTTGTTCTTAGGTTTTTGCTGTTCGCAAATTATTTTTACTACAAAGATGTGCAACTCAAATGCACATCTCATTAGTATAATATGGAAGGGCGTATCTCGTATGTTTTCGAAATCAGGGTTCTTAAATTTTGCTATCCGCCAAAGTAAATTATTTTGATGAAACTTGCCTAAAACGCTAAACCACTGTGACTTAAGACCACTTGAGGCATGGTTGACGGAACTCGCATATAACTTGCTTCACATTCTTTTGAATGATGACGTACAAGTCGTGGCCCTTCCTATTCACAGCGCTTCAAAGTAAGGAAACAGAGCTGAATCGACGCCCATGGCAACGAGAAATTTGTTTATAACAAACAGCTAAATAAACTCTTGTAATCAATTTCAGTTTTAAACTCTGGTCAACAATGAATGTATCCAGCAGAACAGGATTGGTACCGGCTAAGCGACGAGAGCTTATAAGAAAAGAGAAGGTAAACCAATTATAATAAAACAACACCTTTTAACTACTGTTTTTTTATTTTTTTTCTAGCCCCAAAAAATTCACCGATGAGCTGCCAATCAAATTTGAAGCCATACCCATGGCTTTATCTTACGTCCATATGGTAGTCTATCCAATCCATTGCCAAAGGCTGTTCCGTGCTATGCAATCATCCGGCGCCGTCAGACCTTAAAGATATTATAAGTCAATGAAAACTTCGATGGTAAGTGAGAGATAATTATAATATGTACATATCTATATTTACTAGGGTGGGACTTAAACTTTTCCAGATAGGGTTTGCACTATCTTCCTGGGAAGGTAAGCTTAGGTTAAACTGGCCGGGCCAGAAGCACCTCACATAGCTTCAATGAGTCCACAGTGTTACCATAAGTTTGTTTACCGATCAAACTGAAAAACCCTATCAACAACCAGAACCTATGTTAAAAAAAAACTCTGTCCTCCTGACAAATACCAGATGCTTTCTAGGACCCATGCCACTTGCAGTTTCTAGATCTGATAGCTGTATCACTGCTAATAGCTGAATTCTTGGCCTGGAAAGCGCAGGGCATAGCACAATACCTGCTCGATCGTTTCTTCTTCCAAATCGCACTTCCTACATCTGCTATTACTGGCCTAATTACAAGGCATGATGACGCCAGAAGGCAGTGTCCAGTCAGAATACCCGCCGTGGTTGGTCGATCATGAGCACCTCTCGCCTCGTTTTAAATTCGCCCAATCTAATTGGGCCGTCTACGGGGCAAGTATTCTAATTCATTTCTATTTGCCCAGGGACAGACTATGGATGCATCTTATTGTCTTGACTTTTTGCAGGATTGCTCGCCCTCTAACACACTTTTAGATGTTGTGCTTACGAGATTATTTCCTAAATTGCTGCTTGGCCGTCAAAATAAAAGTTGATACGGCTGCAGTTTGAGTCATGTTTCTACTGCTTTGGTTACGGCTTCTACCTCCGCCTGAGAAATGAAACAGGGATCTGGCAGCTTTTAAGATGTGTTTTTTATACTCAGCTGAGCAGAGCTCACAGAGTTTATTAATTTTGTTCGCATACGGTATCCCGTAACGGCATAAATTAATCGAGATAGATATAGACTTCTATATATCAAAATGATCTGGGCGAAAAAAGAAATTCATTTAGCCATGTCCGTCCGTCCGTCTGTCCGTAAACACGATAACTTGAGTAAATTTTGAGGTATCTTAATGAAATTTGGTATGTAGGTTCCTGGGCACTCATCTCAGATCGCTATCTAAAATGAACGAAATCGGACTATAACCACGCCCACTTTTCGATATCGAAAATTTTGAAAAACTGAAAAAGTGCGATAATTCATTACCATAGACGGATAAAGCGATGAACTTGGTAGGTGGGTTGACCTTATGACGCAGAATAGCAAAAATAGTAAAATTTTGGACAATGAGCGTGGCACCGCCCATTTTAAGAGAAGGTAATTTAAAAGTTTTGCAAGCTGTAATTTGGCAGCTGGGTATGAAATGTTCGGTTACACCCGAACTTAGTCTTCCTTACTTTTTTTCAGACGAGTCATAGTAAACCGCAGACCCTACTCAATCCGCTAGCTTTGGAACTAACTATCGGTGTACACGTGTATCGCCTCATCCGACATTTGGGCGCTCTTGTGGCAACCATCCACCTCTATTGTGGCTCTTGGAGCCAGCTTACCTCTATTATTTTCCACTCCCTCTGGCCTTTTCTTATGGCTTTTTCTTCCTCTTTTTATCTCTTTCGCTTGCGTCTTATCCTTTTACCTAATTTCTCCCATCATTTCTCTATTTCTCCTCTCCACCTATCCCTCTATTCATTTATAGATACACTACAAATTATTTGATATTAACTAGAAATATTTTTTTTTGAATGAGGCTTGGCTTCCCGACTTTCATACTTTTTTTGTCTTCAAGGAACATAAGCCCAGTTATGCTGAAATACTGGGACTTCTTTAAAAAATTTTTAGGATTCGATAATAAACAGTTTTGCCTCGTACATACATGTTTTCCAAGGCTGTTTTATTAGCTTAACTTACATTTCTAGGGGAGCGCCAGGTTTCTAGCTTGGTTGTACAAAGCGGAAACTAGATGCACCCCAATATGCACTCCTTCTTCTATTTCCTTTATTATTTCAGACAGTGGATGGAAAAAGTGTACAGCAGCTGAAAGACAAAGACATATCCTTCTCAAAAAATAATCACGATAACATACCCGAAGATCTTTTTCGACGTTATACCGACACCGACTCACGTCCTCTAACTCCTACACCAACTGTAACCAGCATACATACACGAAATAGCACAAGTTCGTTTTTGAATAATCGACGCTGCATAACACCTGAATTGGGTAAAAATGAGATAATTAAAAGGAAAAAGATTATTTTAGATCTAAGAAGAACACATTCACAAGAGACCCTGTACTGGAAACCCTCATCGGATATATCGCAAAGTATTACCGATATCGGTGGTGTGAAGTCTAAAAGTGCTGGCGCAAATGAGGACAGGAAAAATAAACAACAACGAACTGATGATAAACGTCCGAGCACTTCTTTGGGTACGGCACCACTCGGCGATGAAAGTAAAGAGCTCGAGGGTGTAGAAATCAAAAAAGTTCAAACTTGCATCAACGCACAGAATATAGATGATAAGGATGTGAGACGTGGCAAGAAACGCAAAAAGTTAAAACCGCCAGCTGGTTTGTACACTGTTCATATACATTAGTATATGTAAGATTTTTCATTATTTACTTTCAGCTCCAACAACTACATTCCATCTAAGCGAAGATCCAGAGACACAAGTAGCTGCACTCGGTCCAGATTCAGTTAATCCAAGTACACGTCCCAGTCTTATACCGAATGCGGGAAGTTTACTATCAGGCAAGGAGAAGCCTGAGGGCGAGGCAGTGCTTTTGAAAGGCAGCTTTCTCACAGAGGAGGCATTTCAGGCGTTGAAGATAGAATTGGATATTGATCGTATAGAGAATACTTTCGATAAATATGTAAGTAGCGGAAAGATTTATGGATATTTGCTCTTGAAAAGCATCTGATTCTATGAACATTTGAACATTTACAAAAGTAAAGTGAGTTAGGGTAGGAGGAAACAGAGCTCCCGGAAGGCTCCCAACCTGTGTTGTCGGAGTGATGTTCCTTGGCACGTCACGGTCGTTTCTGTGCTTCATGAAACTGCCCAGAATCGCACTAAGTACCAACTTATCATCCATAGTGAAAAGGCCCCTTCAACGACAATAGAATTTTTCACTGGACATTTTTTAGACGCCAGTCTCATTTAGATCGTGCCACAGGACCCTGGAGATCAGATTCCCAAGATTAACCCAGGCCTTGATAGATTTCAAGCGGATTAGCACATAGCCTTTGCTAATGCGTTAATTTTTGGCTCGTGAATAATCACTAGCTGTGCTTTCCTCGGAGGCTTAAAAATTTGAACCAAAGCCTTCCAAAGCTTACTATCGCCAAACTAAAGCATTTTCAGTTATACATCATTTTTTCAAAGCGTTACAGAGGCTAGAAAGAACCTTCCCGGCCGCTAAGAGACTACCCGCGTTTTAATGCTTCAGATAGAGCTTTTTGGCCCAATATGATATTTGGACTCGTTTCCTTCGCACGGGTTTTTTAAAGATTTTTTAGAAGTTGAGTTCATCGTCTTTCATAGGAACTTGTTCCCTAATAGTCGACATTCTAAATAGCTTCTGATAATTACGCATTCTATTGAATGCCGGTTAACGGCGCAAGTGGTTATTCCAAGAAATCTCACCAATACCATATCACCTATCGATGTATCGGCGTCTCCTCTTTGCTTTGTATTCATTGATATTCATTTTGAATATATAAAAATAAATGTAAGGCGCAATAACATCCCAAGATATCTAAGGCCGAGCTTCTCTTCCAATTTGCGTCGTGCTCCTCTTGATTTTCCCTACAAATATGCCGACTCCGACGGCGTCTGCAAGGCAGATGAGTTTTCACTCATAGCTTTTCATGGCAGAAATACACCCGGAGCGCTTGCCAAACGCTGCCGAGGGGCGACCCCGCTTAGAAAAGTTTTCTTCTAACTGAAAAACCTTATTTCTAAAATTTGGTGTGCTTTGCCCGGGGTGTGAACCCATCATTTTGAATATAAATAGTTACTACTTTTGTTTCTATCAAATAGTTAAATCGCGCTTTACGTGAAGCAATTAATATTTGCCGAAAGAGAAGCCTAAAAATGATACTGTAGTAGTAGCAGAAAAAGCTGGAAGTCCGATATTTAAAACACAATCAAAACTACCGCGCAAGCTCTCAAAATCTGCAACAAGATTCGATGTACCATTGGACCCAGAATTGCTAGAAGGTTATTTTATTAGCTAATGTAGTTCATTGATCTCAAAACTAGATTCCTTAACTTGCACCAAATTTCAGAAATTACTGTTCTAGACTATCTTGGTGAATATGTTTGGGTCTCTAGTCAACGAAAGCAACTTTTTAAACGTGTTTTCGTAAAATATTTACCCAGTCAGGAAGAAACCGCCAAAAGTAAATGAAGACTTAAATGAATTTAAAGCCAATGAAAATGCAGATGAAGAAAATTTGCACGTACTTAACGAATATGTCGAACGTAAAATACCAATGACCTGCTTTCCGCAAGCTCTAGAAGATGTACTGGAGTTCTACGGTACTGAAAAAAATATATCGGAGATATTACGCCTATTGGACTATGAAAAAGAGAAGACGTCAAAAGAAATAAATTTTCGTACTTGGTGTGGTGTTGTTGCATTTGCTGAACGATTAGCGCTACGCGATCCAAATAGCTCAGATTCGTGTGATGAGGTTTGTAGGAAATATTTGATTTTTATGACTTTTCACAGTAAAACTAAGTTCACTTAATAATTCCTTTTTGCAGCTGGAAAAGATCGACTTTAGCAGCTTAGAAGAAAGATTGCACAAATTCAAAGTTTCCAGAGCATTTATTGGAAGTTTTTCGTATAATTCGTTCAACGCATAACATAAAGAACTGAAAATACAAAATAGTTATTGTATTATTCCGCAGACAAAAATTGTCATCAGGGTGGCTCTTATTGTCAAGGTTAGATTCAAAGGACTGAATACCGAAAAATTACTTTTCATTGTGATGCCCCAAAGGGTTTCTCACTTCGCTGTACCAGCTACCTTGGTTCGAATAACTTTAAGGAATCAATAAATTTAGCTTTCGTCCTTTTTTGAAGTTTGGATACCTCCATAAGATCATTAGGAAACTTCTGACCAATATGAATAGCGAACTGTTTCCACTTAGTGCTGGGTAAGGCCAAAGAAAAATGCACACTTTCCCCCTCCTCAATACATCTGCAGTTGCGAGAGCAATCGTATGATCTAATGCCCATAATATCGAGGTGCCTACTTAACAAACAGTGTGCAGAGAGAACCCTTACTAGGGCTAGGTACTAGGTATCCTTTATCATAAAAAGTCAAAACCGGCCTTGGTGGTTTCAGTGTGGAAAGTATTTGCCTTGTTCATAATGACGGTGCTTGCATGAAGCCAAAAGGAGGCTGAGTTATGATTACTGCGTTATATGAGCGGTCGTATTCCAGTTGGTCACTACAACAGCTCTACAGTTAGCTTAAATATCCGTGTGTCCAGATATCAATATAAGGTTGATCCTGAAGTGCCGGCTTATCTCCTTGGTAGATGAAGTGATCAGCTTTGTGTTGTCGAGATATGAGGCCTTGGCTTTAAGTAAGCAATGGGTCTCTGAGAATATAAGCACATGTTCCTATTTCTAGCCCCGTGGAATATCTAACAACAAGTCAGTTAGTATTGCTAATGAAATTGAGGGATTGGTGGTGGAAGTTGAAGTATGCTCATACCTCGAATGTTTCCAAATATCATTTTTTTTCAGTGACATTGTAAGAGTAGGCCACCAAACCTGGAACTCTTTACATTGGAATATACAGTACAACGGCTGTATAGATTCAATGTACTTTTTTGGGAGAGTTTTCCTATTGCTCCAGGCTTGGCGTTTTAAGAGCTACGATTTCGAAGACACGTATCTGAAATGTATCGTCATTTCATGGTCACCAACCGGCTAGCTGATGTTCGCGTGAAGACAGAGTATACAATCTTTCATGGCTACTTGGAACGTCATACATTTTTTTTCCTTGATGTGGTATGAATATCACGATGGATAAAGGAAGGGGAAGACACCTTTTCTTCCACGGTCCGAGAGCATATCCTCACGTGTCGTAATAAATAAGAGTTCGATGACTTCTGTGTCGAAGCAGAGTCAAATAATTTATTAAGTTGAAACGCGCAACGATCCATCAAGTTACAAATCTGCCTTCTTAACGTACAACATACATTCAAATCGACCATGTCATAGAAGGCTTCCAGTGTTTTTGATGTACGCTCAATTTGAGGACCCATAAATTCGACTCCCGATCACGACTTCTTTCACATCGCAGCCAGTATCTGCGCTCGACTCCTTGCAGGAAAGAAGATGCGTATAAGATCAGGAGGACAGCTGGACTACGCCATGCAGTGAGATCCTATTTCTAAAGCAACTGAAACTCTGAAATTGTGAAGAAAACATCTTGATACTGAAAAGCTTAAATCGCTTAAATTTAAGGAACTAAGTTTTTCATGCACCCTGTTTTTCTATTTGGTTGCTGTCTATAACAAAATCTGTTTAAGTACCTTGCTATTAGTAGCCAGATGTCGCCTATCTTGTACTCTTGTATTTGCCGTGCAGCTTGCAGATTTGTATGAACGTGTTTAATTTTCCGTCGTACATATATAAATATAACAGGCGAGCTTTAGACAGGCTTTTTGCAGCGCGAAAAGGAGTTGCTTATATGTTGTTACGTCTGAATTTGAGTTCTCCATGAGCTGACATGAACATATTGCAACGAATAGAAGCAAAAAGGATTCTCTGTCTATTTCATGGGAATCAAAGACCACTCCGGGAGAAGAGAAAGAATTGAACTCATTTGTTGGGCCTAGCCGGTCAAGCGCCAGTTAAAGAGCAAATGAGATATAAGAACCGAATGATCTCACTCACAAGTGGGAGTCTTGATAACCAAACATGACCAAAGATAAGCCTTGAGTTTCCTAGTGTCGCTTACTTGATGAAACAAAGCTCCCATGGATGTGTCACATTGAATCGGCCCTTCCACACGTAACGGAGATATGGACTCAAAGTTTAGACCCACATCATCGGACGCGCAGCGGGTAAATAGCATTCGCATTCTGAGTTGGTCGGTAAAATTTTCTGCGGGTTACAAACCGCTGGGGTGAGACCTCTTGAAGGATGGCAAAGGAATCCTTTTAGGAAACTCTGTGTGAACTTCAAAGTCTTCGAATTTTGCTTACTGTAAAACTGATGAGTCAGAAAGTACGCCACTGCTGATGAAACACTTTCCCGATGCATTACCAAAACTGACAAAATCGTGGTCCCAAAATATCGTCAACGTCACTAAATTGTCAGCGTATGCGACTACTCACAACCTTTTTACTTTGATAGCTTCCAAGAAATTCTTAACTGCCCGTAACCAGAGGCAGATGGACAGAGCTTCTTCTAGAGAGGTAAATCGACAAGAACGCCTCAAGTTTTAGTACATAAAAGCGTTCCACTTTGTATCTACCACTCTCCTAGAGTTAATTCATGCCACTTCAAAATTATGACTTATACTAAATCTTTATCCTCATGCTATTAAGACTTTGATACTAAAAAGCCATTCGCAAATTGGTCACGAATCAACAATGTAGAGTTCATCGCTGTTAGTAAACTATGTACATACGTGCAATCACAATTACATATGAAAGTACTAATCTTTAAGGACATTCCAAAGGATATGCACAGCAGAAGTGAATCCAGTCGTAGAATGAAGGAAAGGATTTTAGTTATACCTTGGCAAACTGTATTCCAGCGAGGGGGAAAAAATAGTACTCCCAACGGAAATGTAAGTTTTTACTGAGTATGTATGTGAAGCAAAAAAAAAGGAATGAACAATGCGTTGAATGGATAAATGAATGGTTGGGAAGTAATAAAATCGTCACGTGACTTTGTTGTTGGATCATTGAAAGCACTTTCAATTACAGCCACGAAATAATGACGGTCAATGCTATTTTTATTATTGTTGTTGTTGTTCTACGCTAATATTCGTCTCCTACTACTCCAATTTAGTTATTTTCCATACACATTCACAACTACTTTAATTACTCGTTTTAAACCGTTTCCTACACTTTTATGCATATCTGTCAAGCTAACTAGTACGTTTTTATACCCAGCGGCGCAGGCACGAAAATTATTACAAAAATAACTTTGTTTTCGTAACGATGGTTTGAAAAAATTATTTAGAAGATCTCGGAAGTGTGGCAGATATAGGCAGAGCTTTTTGACTCCTCGAACCCGCAAGTTAGTGCACTATACATACACGATTATTCTTACAAGTTTCCTCTGTTCCATCAATGACTTCGTAATGGAATTTGTGTTTCTTTGAGGTCCTAAAGTAACGTTGGATGGCTGACTGTGTAGCAAGCTTCCAACAATTCCTTTCCTAGCTTTCGAAGACTTTAGGAATAGCTTAAGCAACTAGCAACTTTAGGGTACTTGGCCGACCATCTCAGGAACGATTTTATGTGACCCCTTTGAACCTTCTGGGTTATCCCACTATCTGCCAAGGTGTAATTTATATGGTTTTCCATTATTCTACCGTCGGAAGTGAAACAGAAGGCGTTAATTTTTAAAACTGTATTAAGATCGTCGAAAGTCTATTCGAATAAAAAAGAACAGCAAAAAAGCTCCATGTGGTTTCTAAGACGTCACAGTCTGCCTTGCATAAGATTAAATTGCCATCAAAGTCACATCTCCTCTGAGACGTTTGTAGTTAGGTAGTCCGCTCCAGTCTCAAGTCAATGGTGCGTGCCGACGACAAAATTTCAGATAAAACTGACTTTCCATGTGTACCGCGGAGATCCCAGGAAACCGAAACTGAGCTTTATCCTAGTGGTAAAAGCTGGATAATGAAGTATGAACTAACCGACCGCAACTCACAAGAAGATGTATATTCAAATCGTTTGCTAAGCTAAAGTTACTCGTGTGAGAGCAGACTATAGGTGCGCAGCGTAACTTTGAATTTTCGACAAACCCGCCGTATAATGTTTACCAATATCCATTCCGGCTCACGTTACATTTACTCGTTGGGCATGTTTGGGTACAGAAATGATGTTTATCTTAGAAGCGGGGGAGTACAGGCATTCCCAAAGGGCCCTGGGCGCCCACAAACTTTCTCGGACGTTGTGGCAGCGCACTGCCCTCAAGTGGCCCGATGAAACCAGGCTAATCCTGTTTTTGGTGT
>JARSSU010043002.1:0-35644 GCA_029619165.1 Eurosta solidaginis
TGCTGCGGAGGTTCCACCGATGGAGTGCAAAAGGCTAGTACAGGAGGAAGGGCGCAAAGGGCGGTTGGTCATAGGCGCATATGCAAATGCGCACCACAATGCGTTGGGGAGGAGCAGGTACGAACGAGAGAGGCGAATCTCTATTTTGTTACATCCTGCAAACCAATTTGCAGATAGCCAACAGGGGAAATGTTCCTACATACATTGGTCCAACATCCAGCAATGTTCTGGATATTACATTGAGCTCCGAGCGTGATATATCAAGGTATGATTGGATGGTTCTTGATAGACCATCCTTCTCCGACCATGCGTATATAAGCTTCAGCATCCCACTAAAGAGGGTAGAGAAGGGAGGAACCTTTAGGAACCCTAGGGCAACGAATTGGACTAAATTCCAGAAACATGTGGAAACAAAACTGGGACAACCCAAAGAGGTTGCTAATGTAGAGGAACTGGAGAAGTCGAATGAATTCCTAACAAGGACGCTTATGACTGCGTATAACAAAGCTTGCCCTCTAAGAAGATTCAGAGGAAAAGCAAAGCCGCCATGGTGGAGCAATGAGCTGAGTCTTCTAAGAAGACAGGTAAAAAATGTTTAAACTCGCAAAGACCGCGGAAAGCGAAGCCTGTCGGGACGAGTACAGGGATCTACTGAGGATCTACAAGCGTGAAATTACCAGGGCGAAGAGAAACTCATGGAAAAGTTTCTGTACGGACATAGAGTGCTCCAGTGAAACAGCACGGTTGAAAAAAGTCCTAGCAAAGGGAAACATAGTCCAGGGACTAATAAAGAAAGAGAACGGAGAATGGTCACGTGATAGTGAGGAATCCCTTGAGGTGCTCCTCGATACACATTTCCCATCGGGAGACGGGTTAGAAGAACCAGCAGACATCACTCACACTTCGATCACGGAGCTAGTGGTGCCGGGCTTGGTGACCGATACCAAGATCGAGTGGGCAGTGAAGACGTTTTCTATGTTTAAATCGCCGGGCCCAGATGGTATATTCCCGGCCATGCTACAAGTCTCAAGTAGGGCGGTCGTGGAATGGCTTAAAATAATATTCGATGGGTGCATAAGACTGAATCATGTACCGCACTCTTGGAGAACTGCTCGTGTAGCTTTTCTACCAAAGGCGGGGAATATCGGTCACGTGTATCCCAAAGACTATAGACCCATTAGCTTAACATCATTTCTGCTCAAAACCTTTGAGAGGCTGATAGATGTGTACATAAAGTCCAACGTGAATGAAAAGCTGCTCTCCACAACACAGCATGCGTACACCAAAGGCAAGTCGGTAGACACCGCATTGCATAGGGTGGTAATAAGCATAGAGAAATCCCTGGAATATAAGGAGTATGCTCTAGGAGTCTTCTTGGACATTGCCGGGGCTTTCAATAATGTTGCAAAATGGGCGATTATGGATGGTCTTAATTACATTAAAGTACATCCTGCCTTAATCAGATGGATCGGCTGCATGTTAAATTGCAGAAAGATTACATCACAATGGGGATTGTACGAGGCCACGAAATCAGTGGACAGGGGCACGCCGCAGGGAGGGGTGCTATCACCTCTGCTGTGGACACTGGTCATCAACCAACTGCTCAGGCAATTCGATGAGGGACCCGTAAAACTTACGGCTTACGCAGATGACGTTGCAATTGTCATAAGTGGAAAATGCCTTCCAACGATTAGTTCTTTGATGGATCGGGCGCTTCGGGATATTCATACCTGGGCATCTAATGTCGGGCTGAAAGTCAATGCGGAGAAGACGGATATGGTCTTGTTTACAAAGAGTACAAGGTCCCAAATTGGACCAGGCCTAAGTTAGGAGCGGTGACCTTACAGGAGAAACCTTGCACAAAATATCTAGGAATCATCCTAGACAGTAAGCTGTCATGGAAGCTCAACGTGGAGGAGAGGGTCAAGAAGGCCTCAACGGCACTCTATGCATGTAAAAGAATGCTGGGGTGTACGTGGGGCCTATCGCCCTCTCTTTCTCATTGGGTTTTTACAGCGATTGTAAGCCCTATTCTATACTATGGAGTTCTTGTTTGGTGGAAAGCCACACAAAAAACAACATACCTCAAAAAATTAGAGGGGGTATGCAGACTATCGATGCTTTGCATTACAGGAGCCCTGAAAACAACCCCGACAGCTGCACTGTATGCCATTCTGCACATTCCACCTGTAGACCTGGTAGCAAAGAACAAAGCGTTAACGACCGCAACCAGGCTCGATTCTTCGGGGCAGCTGGAGCGCCGACCATATGGCCATAGTAGTATAGCGTCATCAGTCACAAGACGAACAGACTACATGATTCCCTACCTGCACTTTGAGGGAGATCTTAAGGCCACAATAGAGGTGGACGGTTGGCGCAAGGGTGCGCAAATGGCGGACGAGGCGACACATGTGTACACCGATGGTTCCAAGATAGTGGAAGGAGTAGGGTCTGCGGTATACTGCGCTGATCCGGAAATAAGCAGATCCTACAGGCTGCCGGATTACTGTAGCGTTTTCCAAGCGGAAATATTAGCCGTAACCAAAGCAGTAGAAACCCTGGAAGAGAATAGCTTAAGCTGCAACCGTGTTAACTTTTATATTGACAGTCAAGCAGCAATTAAGGCAATAATCTCGCATAGCACAGCATCTAAATGCGTGTTAGAGTGTAAGCAGTCTCTGGAGAGAATCGGGACAGGGAGAAGCATACATCTATATTGGGTCCCAGGGCATATGGGAATAGATGGGAATGAAAAAGCGGACGAATTAGCAAAAAAGGGCGCATCCCTTGAAGCTTGCTCCGTAGACGTCCCAATTAGATTGGGCGAGATTAAGCGAAGGCGAGAGGTGCACATGATCGACCAAGCAGGAAAGGCGTGGGTTCAAGCGCGGGGCTGTAAAGTGTCGAAGATTATGTGTAGGTCTTACAACCTTAGACTAACACAGTTGCTTCTATCATTAAAAAGAGAGGACTGTAGACTCATGACGGGTATTCTGACTGGACACTGCCTTCTGGCATCACATGCCTTTAAATTAGGCTTGGTCAGTGATAGCAGGTGTAGGAAGTGCGGGTTGGAGGAGGAAACGATCGAGCACGTTCTGTGCTCATGCCCTGCACTTTCCAGGCTAAGACTCCAGCTATTAGGAGTGATACAGCTGTCAGATCTAGAAGCAGCAAGTGGCTTAAGTCCTAGGAAGCTTCTAGTATTTGCCAAGAGGACGGAGTTATTTTATAACATAGGTCCTGGTTTTTGATAGGGTTTTTCAGTTTGGTCGTTAAAACTTCTGGTAACACTACGGACTCAATCAGTCTATGTGAAGTCCTCATGGACCGGCCAGTTCAACCTACCTACCTACCTACTTTATTTTAATGTAGAACACCACGCACTTGACTTCACAAACCAGAAAAAAATTTTCCACTCACTACTCTGCCAAGCAAAAAACGTCCGGTTCAGCACGATGCCAAAATGAAAAAGACCGGGCTCCATCCTCACGGTCGCCATATAAGGTACGGCTTCGCTAGCCGACCCAAAACTCACCCTCGATTACATGGAAGTAATCCCAGCGCCATGCTACGTCCAAATTTTACACCGTGGAGGGCGCCGCCTCCATATTGTCGCCATATTTGTCCGCTAAACTTCCTTACGAGGCGGTCTTCTCCGCCAGACACTCACTTACGATACAAATAAAACTCCGTACAAACTTTACTTAGAAAGTTACTTGGTTTTATTAAATCAAAATTCAGAAAACGCGTGTGTCACTTACAATGCCGAAAAATATATTGATGGCGGTGAAACATAAAAATGCCGATAGCACTATTGCCATTCGTCATTTTTATATTTCATTATATACAACATACTTTGCCTACGGTCTTACACATTGTATTACAATAGCTGAATACTTATTAGAATATGATATAAACATGTTTCCTACTCTTTCTTACAGAGTGCACCATTCACAATGTCACATCTTGCATTGTCAGCAAGGGCGTTGCCAGATGTGTCGTTATGTATTAAAATGGGGAATTTTATCACTACATAGGCCAAAACGTAGATCAGGGTAACACTAGGATGAGTTTTTACATTATGGATATCAAATTGTAGCTGTTGATGTGTGCTTTGGTACAGAGTATTTTTTATACCGCTGGGTGACTAGGGTCTCGAGATATAAGCCAAAACGTGGACCCGGATACCCCTAGAATGTGTGTGTAATATGGATATCAAATTAAAGTAATTTTCATCGTGATATTTGATTTAGTCGCATCACCCTGGCGAATCTGATAAATGTGCATGCGAAGCCGAAATAAAGACATTAATTAATAATACCCACATACCTATTTACAAACGTCCTATTCGATTGGCCTGAAATTTGGTATATACATTTGCCTATATTAGTATTTACAATCCTTTTTTCCGGGAAGTAGACCAGAGACGGACTGGGACTGAGACTCGGAGGGGGACTGGGAGTCAGAATGGGACTGGAACAGGATACATACTATCCTCTGGGACTGGCAATAAGGGATGAAGAAGAATGAGAAGGACTTGAGAGAAGAGAAAAGAAGGAAGGAGGAGACTGAGAAAGAGTGACACGAAGATAGATATAGATGAAGCGAAAAAGACGGAGGGAGGAGTGAATAACAAGATTAAGAAAAAGTGAAGAGGGGCATAGTTAGATGGAAAAAGCTTATTAGAATGTATGCAGATAGATCAAATTTAGGGCAGAAGAATGTCTGCCGGGTCTCCTAGTTACATATATAAACTTTTAACATTTTGTATCGTATTTTACTTTTATTTCATCTTAATTTTTTTCATTATTTTCAAAACTCTTAGCTATGAATAGCATGAGATACAATAGACACTCTATATTTAATGAAGTTGATGCAATAAGCTTTAGTAACCGTTCTATTAGTTGCATATACTTAAATATCAGATCATTAAGGAAATATTTCTGTCCGTTCTTCGCAGAGATCAATGAACTAATAGATAGCGTAGATGTAATCATTTTAACAATTTTTGTTGTGATCGCTGTGATGGCTGAATGGTTATAGCAGCGGCGCCTAAACGTTGCCGATGAAGGAATTTAGCAGTTCCCGAAATGGATTTATACAATGAGCTTTGGCAGTTGTCTAAAAATTTTACCTTCTTCTATTCTAATTTAATAATTTTTTCAATTAAAAAAAAATGTATCATAACAATAATAACGATAAAAGAATTATTAGCTGTGTTTTTTTTTCACATATATATACGTTTACGCTTAAACTTTATATGGACTGGTAAGCGACAAACTTTAAATACACCTCTGAAATTAAAAATTTATAAATGTAAGGCGCGATAACTTCCGAAGAGATTTTAGGCCGAGCTTCTCTTCCAATTTGCGTCGTGCTGCTCTTGATTTTCCCTACAAATTGGCCGGACAGGACATAAATGTTTTATGACGACTCCGAACGGCATCTGCAAGGCAGATGAGTTTTCAGTGAGGGCTTTTCATGGCAGAAATACACTCGGAGCGCTTGCCAAACACTGCCGAGGGGCGACCCCGCTTAGAGAAATTTTCTTCTAATTAAAAAACTTTATTTCTAAAATGTTGAAGTTGCTTTGCCCGGGATGTGAACCCTGGCCATACGGTGTGGTAGGCGGAGCACGCTAACATCACACCACGGTGGCCGCCACCTCTGAAATTGCTACGCATAAAATTAATACTACTAAATTTCAATACGCATTATACTCTGATGTAACTGAATGCGCGTCCACTATTTATCACAACTCATTCAGCTATCCCTACAAGAATACTGACTATCATATGACTATCATCTGATTGTCAGCAATGTCAACCTAACGATCAGCGCCTCATACAAACTTTCTATCACAAACTTAAGGGGACTTGCACAAATGTGATGTAAACAACTGTGTACGTGTGAGTTTTTGTCTCCTTCTTATACACCAACATGGCCTACTGATTAAGTATATAGCCGTACTGCTCACTCTCATTCCTTTTCCTGGATCAGTGCTGACACTCTAACTATCAAAAAGTGTCATAAATGATAGTTTACTGTAGATATCAGGTTTGACTGTTATACTATCATAAATGACCATTGTTATATTCCGCCAAAAATGAAACAATGCTTTTTGCTTTTTATTTACTTTATTTCATTGCGTTTTTAATTTTTTAATTCAGTACTCAGCTGATGATTTTTATTCTGTAGCTGAGCAGTTTAAGATCTCGACGCTTAACAAACCTCCGCCTATCAACAACTCGGCAATAACAAATCCGTGCGTCATGCGGATGCGCCCTTGCGCCGGTCGGGCGGGCTTTGGAGGGTTTAATCCGTTGGGTATTATTATTATTATTATTATTATTAAAAGCATACGTGTTTCTTATTTGTTTAAAATAAATATTAAGTAGAAGAAAATGAAAAAGTTCTACAAGGCGAAATCAACAGCCCTTGGAATCTTGGCAGGAATACTGTTAGTGGTATTGCATATATAAATAAATTAGCAGTACCCGACAGATGATTTTCTGGATCACCTGGTCCACATTTTGGTCGATATCGCCAAAACGCCTTCACATATACATCTAAGGGCCACTCGCTTTTAAAACCCTCATTAATACCTTTAATTTGATATCCATATCGTACAAACACATTCTGGAGTCACCCCTGGCCCACGCTAATGGCGATATCTCGAAAAGGCGTCCATCTATAGACCTAATGCCCACTCCCTCTTAAAATGCTAAGTAACACCTTTCGTTTGATACCCATATCGTACAAACATTCTAGAGTCACCCCTGGCCCACCCTAATGGCGATATCTCAAAAATGCGTCCACCTATAGACCTAATGCCCACTCCCTCTTAAAATGCTCAGTAACACCTTTCGTTTGATACCCATATCGTACAAACATTCTAGAGTCACCCCTGGCCCACCCTAATGGCGATATCTCGAAAAGGCGTCCACCTATAGACCTAATGTCCACTCCCTCCTAAAATGCTCAGTAACACCTTTCGTTTGATACCCATATCGTACAAACAATCTAGAGTCACCCCTGGCCCACCCTAATGGCGATATCTCAAAAAGGCGTCCACCTATAGACCTAATGCCCACTCCCTCTTAAAATGCTCAGTAACACCTTTCGTTTGATACCCATATCGTACAAACATTCTAGAGTCACCCCTGGCCCACCCTAATGGCGATATCTCGAAAAGGCGTCCACCTATAGACCTAATGTCCACTCCCTCCTAAAATGCTCAGTAACACCTTTCGTTTGATACCCATATCGTACAAACAATCTAGAGTCACCCCTGGCCCACCCTAATGGCGATATCTCGAAAAGGCGTCCACCTATAGACCTAATGCCCACTCCCTCTTAAAATGCTCAGTAACACCTTTCGTTTGATACCCTTGGTTCACCTTTATGGCGATATCTCGAAAAGGCGTCCACCTATAGAACTAAGGATTACTCCCTTTTAAAATACTCATTACCACCTTTCATTTGATACCCATATCGTACAAACACATTCTAGAGTCACCCCTGCCCACCCTAATGGCGATATCACGAAAAGGCGTCCACCTATAGACCTAATGCCCACCCCCTCTTAAAATGCTAAGTAACACCTTTCGTTTGATACCCATATCGTACAAACATTCTAGAGTCACCCCTGGCCCACCCTAATGGCGATATCTCAAAAAGGCGTCCACCTATAGACCTAATGCCCACTCCCTCTTAAAATGCTCAGTAACACCTTTCGTTTGATACCCATATCGTACAAACATTCTAGAGTCACCCCTGGCCCACCCTAATGGCGATATCTCAAAAAGGCGTCCACCTATAGACCTAATGCCCACTCCCTCTTAAAATGCTCAGTAACACCTTTCGTTTGATACCCATATCGTACAAACATTCTAGAGTCACCCCTGGCCCACCCTAATGGCGATATCTCGAAAAGGCGTCCACCTATAGACCTAATGTCCACTCCCTCCTAAAATGCTCAGTAACACCTTTCGTTTGATACCCATATCGTACAAACAATCTAGAGTCACCCCTGGCCCACCCTAATGGCGATATCTCGAAAAGGCGTCCACGTATGGACCTAATGCCCACTCCCTCTTAAAATGCTCAGTAACACCTTTCGTTTGATACCCTTGGTTCACCTTTATGGCGATATCTCGAAAAGGCGTCCACCTATAGAACTAAGGATTACTCCCTTTTAAAATACTCATTACCACCTTTCATTTGATACCCATATCGTACAAACACATTCTAGAGTCACCCCTGCCCACCCTAATGGCGATATCACGAAAAGGCGTCCACCTATAGACCTAATGCCCACTCCCTCTTAAATGCTCAGTAACACCTTTCGTTAAATACCCATATCGTACAAACATTCTAGAGTCACCCCTGGCCCACCCTAATGGCGATATCTCGAAAAGGCGTCCACCTATAGACCTAATGCCAACTCTCTCTTAAAATGCTCAGTAACACCTTTCGTTTGATACCCATATCGTACAAACACATTCTAGAGTCACCCCTGGCCCACCCTAATGGCGATATCTCGAAAAGGCGTCCACCTATAGACCTAATGCCAACTCTCTCTTAAAATGCTCAGTAACACCTTTCGTTTGATACCCATATCGTACAAACACATTCTAGAGTCACCCCTGGCCCACCCTAATGGCGATATCTCGAAAAGGCGTCCACCTATAGACCTAATGCCCACTCCCTCTTAAAATGCTCAGTAACACCTTTCCTTTGATACCCATATCGTACAAACATTCTAGAGTCACCCCTGGCCCACCCTAATGGCGATATCTCGAAACGGAGTCGACCTATGGAACTAAGGATCACTCCCTTTGAAAATACTCATTAACACCTTTCATTTGATACCCATATCGTACAAACATATTCTAGAGTCACCCCTGGTCCACCTTTATGGCGATTTCTCGAAAAGGCGTTCACCTATAGAACTAAAGCCCATTTTCCCTTTTAAAATACTCATTACCACCTTTCATTTGATACCCATATCGTACAAACACATTCTAGAGTCACCTCTGGCCCACCTTAATGGCGATATCTCGAAAAGGCGTCCGCCGATAGACCCCAGGTGTCCGAAGCTTTCCCAAATTGAGTCCTTTTTCATGATTATAGGCTGTCGTTGGGTACATGCGGACATGCGTGAGCGAACAAAGGAACATACATAAATTTGAGTATCAATGTTTACGTCATCGCAGGATCATCATTGTCAATTACAAGTGTGAGTGTATTAGTAAAACTATCAGAATTTCTTGTAGGGTATGTGTTGTACACAGAAATACAACAGAGTGTTGTCTCTCCGCTTTTCGGTACACCCTGTGCTGTAGTTAGTTGTTTAACCACTGCCGCTAGATGGATCTCCTAAGCATTATCTAAGCGAGGATAGGCGTTTTTTAAACGGTTTTATTTAGCTTGACTTGACAGGCCGGCCGTTGTGAACGAATTTTGTAATCTAAATTTAATTAACTTCCGATAAGCTACAAGCTTGAAACTTGGAATATAGTTCAGAACCCGATGACAATGCAATAATAAGAAGAAAAATTGCCGCTAGGTGGCGCATGGATCGAGATATTCGCAACAATCGTATTTGTGGTCCGATTTGGCTCATGCTTGGAACACATAATACATACGAGAATAGAAAGTGGCCTATCAAAAAATATCGCAGCTGGCTGGCGCAAGGATCGAGATATTCACAAAAATTGATTTGATTTGGTCCATATTTAGAGCACATAATATATACATGAATAGAAAGCGACCTATGATGCCCGATTTGGCTCATATGTGGAACAAATATTGCATAGAGTCCGTTTGAAGTGGCATCAAAATATTTTGGAGTTGGAGGAGGGACAAGTATACGTGGCGCAGAGTCGAGTAAAGTCTTTGGAAGGATTATGTATTGAGGACTTAGGTTGTAACAAATTGTCAGGAAAGAGTCTTGTAATAATGAGTCACTAAATGAACTAAATAGAATGAGAAATAATAGGCATTAAATAAAGACTAAAAACTTGAAAATAAAATAATTTAAACAAAATTTTTAAGTTGAGCGGTTTTATTGAAAACAATACTTACATGAAGTATTAATAATATTAAAAGCTAGAAAATAATTAGGTAGGTCCTAGGTACTAATCATCACACTCCTCGTCAATCTAGGGCGTTGATCAGACAATTAAATAGAAGCGTTGGGCGCGTGAAATTTCTAAAAATGTGAGGCGCAGCATAACCTGATTAAGGTTCAGTTGGTCTTATATATGACTATCAATAGAAATTTGACGGGCCCAACGCTTTTATTTAATTGTCTGATCAACGCCCTAGATTGGCGAGGAGTGTGAGGATTAGTACCTAGGACCTACCTAATTATTTTCTAGCTTTTAATATTATTAATACTTCATGTAAGTATTGTTTTCAATAAAACCGTTTAACTTAAAATTTTTTTTTAATTATTTTATTTTCACGCGCAAACGAAACGTATACGCCTGTAAAGAAAACGTGGCTATTGTTAGGCCTTGAGCTCGATTCGAACCCGCGATCTTGTAATCGTTGTAGTTGAAACCAACATAAAAGCGTATGAGCAAGACTTATTTCACATAAATGGGTTTAAGTAATGTATGCATGTTTGTTAGTCAGCTTGAAGGTGTTTTACGAAATACGCACAAAGAAGAATGCGAAATATTAATAGGAGGCATCAACATAAATACAGTCTGTGCTAACAACAATGAAGTGTCTCATTATACTTAAGCTGTAGTCATTGGTGCCATTTGTCGTATCGCTGTTGTCGTATCCCCAACGTAATCAGCTGTTTATGGTTACGACGGTCAACCAAAAACCAATTGGTTGGCTACGATATGGTTACGACCTTAGCGGCACCAATAATCGATTGCATTGATTCTCATAAGTTGGTCGAATCAGCTGTTAAAAGGTTACCGATATGGTTACCGATAAAGCACCAATGTCTGCAGCTTTAGATATGCTCTCCTTGTTCGGTATGGAAAGCGTAATAAGTGACAGTACAAGATTGGACGTAAAAAGGGGGACAAGTACTAGCATAGATCATATATTTATTAACAACAAAGCTGCCGCCGTAGACGCTGCTAGTGTAGAGTGTAATATCACAGATCATTATGCGCTGGTACTTGGCCTCTCTGAAAAAATACCTAACAATAGTGTATTAAACTGCAATGCACCCCCCTCAAATGCTTTAAACTGCAGAAAAATAAGAGAGCATATAAGTAGCATAGACTGATGATGGTCTTTTATTGACTACTTTAGATGATCTATATGAAAATATACTTTCTCGATTTAAAAGCATCTATGCAATTTCAGCTTCCAAGGCTAATAACAATAAATAATAGTTTTAAAAAAAAACTAAAAAAACACGCTTTCATAGCTAACCGAAATAAAAAATAGAAAATAATTTTTAATTAAAAAGGGTTTATATAACAGTAGTAGAAGGTCAAACAATCACTTACAGTTAATCACCTCAAAATAAAATTATAATAAAATTTAAGTTATTAACAGAATAATTTAATTCAAATTAAAAAGCGTGGGGTACATTTGACAACATTTCATATCTTTCCTCTCAGATAGTTGCCAATAGAATGATTGTAACATTCAATATCACGCTTTTTACTGTGAATTAAATTATTCTGTTAATAACTTAAATTTTATTATAATTTTGTTTTGAGGTGATTAACTATAAGTGATTGTTTGACCTTCTTCTACTGTTATATAAACTCTTTTTAATTGAAAATTATTTTCTATTTTTTAGTTCGGTTAGCTATGAAAGCGTGTTTAGTTTTTTTTAACTATTATTTAATTTTAATTTTTTAGTTCAAGTAATTTTAAAAGCTTTAGTCGAGAGTGATGAAACCTCGAAACGCCAGCGGTACATGGATGAATCCAACCCCACGGCACCGAAAAGGGCCAAGACCGCGGGAGGCTGGACGCGGTCTTTCGCCGAAATTGCCAAGGGTTGGCAGATCATTGGCATTATAGATGAGAGCAGAGGAAATGGCAGGATCCCGAAACAACAGTGGAAGTGTATCGAGGCCGCGCTCGCTACGGTGGCCGTTAAGGTTAAGAAAGACAACCCTGGTCCACCGCCATCTTACACTGATGCAGGGTGCTTCCAGGGCAATGTCAAGCTAATTGCCTGTGACGACGCCAGATCGGTAAACCTTTATAGGGCCGCTGTCACGCTGATAGGGGTGGTATATCCGGGCGCGCGCCTCAAGGTAGTGGAGGAGCGTGATATCCCCTCACGACCAAGGGCTAGAGCCTGGGTTCCAGTGACGCCAACGGACCCAGCTGACATCCTGGAGCTGCTCCAGGATTACGTCTAAAAGCCGGATGGGCACTGGACGGACTCTAGCGCTGAAACCATAAACTTGATTATGGATACACACTTCCCAGCAAGCGCGGGCGTGTCTTCAAATATTGTTAGCGGAGGGTCACCTAATGATCAGCTAATAAGCGAAATCACAGATGATAAAAGGATTGATTGGGTTTTACAGACCTTCAAGCCCTATAAATCGCCGGGGCCGGATGGAATTTTTCCGGCTCAGCTACAGTATACTGCCGAACTTATAAGGCCCTGGATAAAAGGGATGTTTATCGGTTGTCCTAGGCTCAATTACATACCAGCATCGTGGAGAGAAGTCAACGTGGTCTTTATCCGCTTGTCCTCTTCACGAGGAGGTACAAAGTACCAAATCTTACACCGCCAAGAATTGGGGGTACGTTCTTAACTTTTAGTGATCAAGTCAAGTATTTGGGGGTCATTCTGGACAGGAAGCTATTATGGAGTGACCATATAGTGGAGCGATCCAAGAAGACAGCAGCTGAGCTGTTCACCTGCAAGGAGGCATTTGCACCTCCTGGGGATTCTCCCCTAAAGTGACCTACTGGATTTACACAGCCATTGTGCCCCCGATTCTTCTTTATGGTGCCTTGGTCTGGTGGCCTGCACTAGCTAAAAGTACCTATCTTAAAATGCTTCAAAAGGTGCAACGGAGTTCGGAGCTCTGCATTACCGGGGCTCTCGGCTCCACTCCATATTCCGTTACATACATACATGGATACATAGATACATAGATAGATACAGGTCGTAAGGAGACTGTAGATAGGTCTAGCCTATGCAGGAAATGCGGCCAGGAAGGTCATAAGGCTGCAAGTTGCGAAAATGCACCGAAATGCGCGCTATGTGGGGGACAACATTCAGCAGGCAGTTTTAAATGCCCACAACGAGAGGGCAGCAAAATGACTGTCTCATGAGGGTATTGCAGCTCAATTTAAACCATTGCGAGGCAGCCCAAGAGCTATTATCCCAAACAGTCTATGAAGGAGGATATGACATAGTGGTACTCTCTGAACAATACAAAAATCGCCAGGAGCAGGGTTGGCTCTCAGATTCAGCAGGGAAAGCCTCAATTTGGGCACCAGGGAAATTTCTCCCACAGGAAATTATGACGCCAACGGTAGCAGGATTCACGTGGGCAAAAATCAACGGTATATACGTCTTCAGTTGCTATGACCCCTCCGAGCATGACCATCGCCGAGTTCGAAGACATGATATACGGGATCACCATTGAAGCACGAGGTAAACACCCGCTTTTAGTGTGTGGAGACTTCAATGCATGGTCATCTGTGTGGGGAAGTAGACGAACCAACGAAAGAGGGAGAGTTCTCCTCGAAAGTCTTACTTCTTTGAGGCTAGAACTCCTAAATGAACCAGGGATATATACCTTCGATACAGGTACCAGACGATCCATTATAGATCTCACCTTCGCTAGCAGCGAAATAGCAAGACGAGCAAAATGGTCCATAAGCAACGTCTACACACACAGCGACCATAAAGCTATTAGCGTAGAGCTGCTCGAAACTCCACGAACGGTAGCAGCAAGACATCGACAAAGTAGGAAATGGAAACAGCACCTTTTCGACCCACAAATATTTGACATTATCTGGAAGGACGCCATAGTACGAGAATCGCATGCGGAAGACCAGTCGGTTCAAATCACTAAGTTGCTATGTATGGCATGTGATGCTGCCATGCCCAGAAGTCGCGGAAAAGCACAGCGCACTCCGGTATATTGGTGGAATGACGAAATTGCGGAAGAGCGTAGAAAATGCCACAAAGCACGAAGAATAGCGCAGAGGGCACGCTCATCACCACGATATGCAGAGCTACACAGCACCTATGTCGCACAAAGAAAGGCACTTAAAAATGCCATAAAAAAGAGCAAGAAGTTATG
The DNA here is from genome assembly GCA_029619165.1 of Eurosta solidaginis. Classification (NCBI taxonomy): domain Eukaryota; kingdom Metazoa; phylum Arthropoda; class Insecta; order Diptera; family Tephritidae; genus Eurosta; species Eurosta solidaginis. Next base: position 14,274 of record JARSSU010043002.1, read on the forward strand.
CTTTAGGGAACTGCTGGATAATGTCGACCTAGATCCTTGGGGATCAGCCTACAGAACTGTGATGGCCAAAGTTAAAGGACCGATGTCACAGCAACCTACGTGCCCGATACTGATGAATATTATTGTTGAAACACTTTTCCCGGCGCAAGATCGCTGGACTTATCCAAGCGAGGATCTAGAAAGTACGGAAATTCCGCAAATTACAGAGCAAGAGGTGCTGGACGCTGCAAAAAGAGTTGCTGATAACAAATCCCCAGGACCCGACGAAGTACCAAACATAGCCCTTAAAGCCGCGATTACAACTAGGGCTACATTATTTACTGATCTTTTTAATGCCTGTATGCAAGAAGGCGTGTTCCCTCGCCCGTGGAAACGACAAAGACTTGTCCTATTGCTGAAACGTGGTAAACAGCCGGACCAACCATCCTCATATAGGCCACTTTGTATGCTGGATTCCCTAGGGAAGATTTTCGAGCGTATAATTAGTGAGCGACTACAGCTGACTCTAGAAAGACCAGGTGGCTTATCGAATAGTCAATATGGATTTCGCAAATCAAGATCCACCGTAGATGCAATACAAACAGTCGTCAATATAGCTAGAGAAGCTATCTCTGGAGGCCAAAATAAAAGGAAGTTCTGTGCACTGATTATGTTGGACATCAAGAATGCTTTTAACACTGCGAACTGGATGCAGATAATGGCAGCGCTGCAAAGCTTCGGCACTCCAGCTTACTTACGCAGAATTATAGGTAGCTATCTTAAAGACAGAGTACTTCTTTTTGACACGGATCAAGGAGCTAAAGAGTACAAAATCACAGGAGGCGTCCCACAGGGATCTGTTCTCGGTCCAACGCTTTGGAATGTAATGTATGACGGGGTGCTAAAGATTGATCTACCAGAAAACACGCAAATTGTGGGATATGCTGATGATATTGCAGTGGTAGTAGTGGCCAAGAAACTGGACCTGCTTCAAGCATTATGTAATGACGCCGTAGCAAGAATAAAGGAATGGCTGACCAATACAGGACTGGAGTTGGCTAGCCAAAAGACGGAAGTGTTATTAGTAAGCTCCAAACGGTCGGCGAACGAGTTAGTCTTAACTGTCGGGGATCATCAAATCACCTCAAAGGATTCCTTAAAATACTTAGGAGTGCACATTGACTCTAAGTTAACTTTCAAAGAGCACTTCAGAGCGGTGGGGGAGAAAATTACCAAAGTTAATGGATCACTTATGCGAATAATGCCTAACATTGGTGGTCCGAGCGAAGCTATACGTCAGCTATTGTCCACAGTAACCAGCTCAATAATACTATACGCAGCACCAGTGTGGTATGGATCTAAACAGACCCATCAAAAATATATATTAGCAGCGTACCGACTTGCTTCTTTAAGAATAGCAAGTGCTTATCGGACGGTGTCCGACGACGCGATCCTGGTTCTAACCCGGAAAATCCCAGTGGACTTACTGGCAAGCGAAATGGCCGATCTGTATAACACTAATATCGAGCGACCATCTGAAGAAGACAAGAAAAGAGCAAGGACACAAACAATAGCTAAGTGGCAAGAACGGTGGGAGGCCTCGAGTAAAGGGCGTTGGACTTTCACACTAGTTTGGAACGTAGCTCAATGGAATGAGCGGAAGCACGGCGAACTGAACTACCATCTCACGCAAATAATGAGTGGACATGGCGGTTTCAAAGAGTATTTATGGAAGCGTAGGATAGAGGAAGATCCTCATTGCCCAATGTGTACCACAGAGTTAGAAAACGCAGAACACGTCATGTTCTACTGCCCCCGTTTCCACGAAGAAAGACTCACCTTGCATGGAGTCTTTGGGGAGGAACCTACCACGAGAAATTTAGTTTCACATATGTGCAGCAGGAAAGAATGCTGGACTGCAGTGAGCAAAATGGCATTTATAGTAATGACACGCCTGATGGATGTTGAGAGGGAGCGCAGAGAAATGCGCATGCGAAGCAGTGGTGATTAAATGGACACTCAGAGCAAATAGCGGGAACCTGGACGCAGGGACAACAGTAGGCTCTTAAAAAATGAGAAATATGGAACGCCACCCTGAAGTAATGCGAAAGTGGTGCCGGGGTGGGCGACGGTTCCAGAACGGGGCTGTTTTTTAGTCTACGGACACACGGTTGCTGCGACGGCAGCAATTATGGTGCATTAGGCATTTTTCAGCCTCCCCGCAAGATAGATACAGGCCAAGCTAATAAAAGCGTGTTAAAAAGGGCTCCAGTATGCTCTTTCGTAGATGTGCCATGCATCCACGTCTATCATTAATAAAGGAATGCGTTTTTCGCATTATGTGCAAGGTTTCGAATTTATGGTCATTTGGGGTGGTCATAGGTTCAATTGACCTTATGTCCGTTAACTTTATGTCACCCCACCATCACATTATTGCATTCTTATCGAGCCTTGATACGTGTGCAAAGTTTCAATCAAACTTATGGCCATTCAAAGTGGTAATAAGGCCAATTGACCTTATAGCCGTTGACCTTATGTCACCACACCATCACATTAATGCATTGTCATCGAGCCTTTATACGTGTGCAAAGTTTCAATCAAACTTATGGCCATTCAAAGTGTTAATAAGGCCAATTAACCTTATGGCCGTTGACCTTATGTCACTCCACCATCACATTATTGCATTCTTATCGAGCCTTGATACGTGTGAAAAGTTTCAATCAAACTTGTGGCCATTCAAAGTGGTAATAATGCCAATTGACCTTATAGCCGTTGACCTTATGTCACCACCCCATCACATTAATGCATTGTCATCGAGCCTTTATACGTGTGCAAAGTTTCAATCAAACTTATGGCCATTCAAAGTGTTAATAAGGCCAATTGACCTTATGGCCGTTGACCTTATGTCACCCCAACATCACATTATTGCATTCTTATTGAGCCTTGATACGTGTGCAAAGTTTCAATCAAACTTATGGCCATTCAAAGTGGTAATAAGGCCAATTGACCTTAAAGCCGTTGACCTTATGTCACCACACCATCACATTAATGCATTGTCGTCGAGCCTTTATACGTGTGCAAAGTTTCAATCAAACTTATGGCCACTCAAAGTGGTAATAAGGCCAATTGACCTTACGGCGGTTGACCTTATGTCACAACACCATCACAATAATGCATTGTCATCGAGCCTTGATAAGTGTGCAATGTTTCAATTAAACTTATGGCCATTCAAAGTGGCAATAAGGCCAATTGACCTTATGGCCGTTGACCTTATGTGACCACACCATCACAATAATGCATTGTCATCGAGCCTTGATACGTGTGCAAAGTTTCAATCAAACTTATGGCCATTCAAAGTGGTAATAAGGCCAATTGACCTTATGGCCGTTGACCTTATGTCACCACACTATCACATTAATGCATTGTCATCGGTCCTTGATAAGTATGCAAAGTTTCAAATTAATCAGACTTCTAGAAACCGGTGAAAATTGAGCTCAAAGATTCCGTAACATACAGGCCAAGCTAATAAAGCGTGTTAAAAAGAAAAGAGCCGCAAATAACTGGATGACGCAAGATTTAAAGATTATGTGTGTTAATAGAGATAAGTTGTATCGAAGATGGAAAGATAAACCTCGTGATAATCTCTTAGCAACTGAGTATAAAAGATATAGAAATTACGTAAACAAAAAAATCCATAAGACAAGAAATCTTTATTACCAACAGAAATTGTTTGAAAACAAACACAATATTAGGAAAACTTTGCAAATAATTAATGAAATAATTGGCAAAAAACTTAATAATATAGATGACGTCATAACAAAAAACTTCAAAAACATTAACTTGAAACTTATCGGTGATTCTCTAGCAAAGACATTTGAGGATGGGGGTAAATGTGCAACACATTCCTGTGATATTAGAACTACAGGTGCAATTGATTGCAAGACGCCAAATTCAATTTATATAGACGAGATAAGTTACACTAGTCAACAAGAGAAATTACTTTGAAGTCTAACTATTTAATTTCGATGTATTATGGCACCCCAAGTACAAAAACACCCAAAATTTAAAATTCTATGGATATGATAAACACGAATTTTCACAGAGGTCTTTCTATTTATTTTATCATATATTAAAAAATAAAAAAAAATAAATGTAAGGCGCGATAACCTCCGAAGAGATCTAAGGCCGAGCTTCTCTTCCAATTTGCGTCGTGCTCCTCTTGATTTTTCACTACAAATTGGCCGGACGGGACCTACATGTTTTATGCCGACTCCGAACGGCATCTGCAAGGCAGATGAGTTTTCACTGAGAGCTTTTCATGGCAGAAATACAATCGGAGCGCTTGCCAGACACTGCCGAGCGGCGACCCCGCTTAGAAAAATTTTCTTCTAATTGAAAAATCTTATTTCTAAAATTTTGATGTTGCTTTGCCCGGGGGTTGAACCCAGGGCATACGGTGTGATAGGCGGAGCACGCTACCATTACACCACGGTGGCCGCAATATCATATATTGGAAATTACTTATCTAAATTCGTTGAGAGAAACACCAGTGGATTCACCGCAAAATTTTCTTCAAGAACATTTTTTATATGATCGACGGTTGTGGAGTTATTCACATAAAAATGTAAAACAACAATTTTTTTTTGCAAAATCGAACTTTTTTATTTTTCAAAAATTCATAAAAAATCGAAGGTTTTAAAAACTTACCAATTTTAATTCACGGTCTTAAAACTGTAAACATTATAAATAATTAAAACCTTATTTCGTAAAAAATACATGAATAAATGTTGGTTTTATTGACAATAAAGTGAAAATACCCAATTTAGTGAAAATTTTGCATATCAAGCCTATTATAGTTTTTTACAAACAAATTATTTGAGTATGACATTTTGCGCAACTTTGTCTTTTTATTAAGCCAAAACGCAGGTCATATGAAAAAATACCTCATACTGTATGGAAAATGTAAGTTGCCAACGCGGGTTTTCGTAAGAAAGAAGTATGGTCATATATATTTGTTATCAAATAAATACAACTTTTTCCTTGAGGCATTCCTTGCGATGTTCTTAGAATGCTTAAATCATAAAAACAAAAAAATTAAATTATCACTCCGTCATAGAAACTGTTATACCTACCTACTGAACATTCCAGCCTGCACAGGCCATGCCATTTCCCATAGCATATGAAGTTTTTTGAAAACCCCTTTTTTCAAACCCTTTCGCAGGTAGTGGTTAAAAAATTTACAGACTCATTAGATGCCTGCCCTGTATGGTATATTGTCGTCGATTGTGACAAACTTAACGAAAAAAAGATACATACTTTTGAAAATCGAAGTGGCCTGCGACTATTTAAAGTAATTCATTTAGTTCATTCAATGTTATTTAACTAGCATTCCTGATCGCGAAAAGTCAAGTTGTCAACAACAGTAAAAAACTATTAATTAGTTAGTGAATTAAAAAAAAATGAATAATAACAGTAGAAAATTTGTCTGCAAAAATGACCCGAATATATTTTGTTATGTATGTGATCTTTACACTACTGCAAAAGGGCGGAGAAATTTCACTATTTCACTACAAAATTCATATAAGGATTATTTTAAAATAGATGTTGAGAATTTGAGCCAATATTGGACGCCAAATTCGATTTGTGATAGCTGTATATATATTTTAAAGAAATGGAAATCCTACCCTCAGTAAGTAACAATTACATTTATTAATTAAAAATATTTATGATACTCATTTTTCACAGAGAAAACATGCAAATTGAAAAACCTATGATGTGGAGAGAAACATGCGATCATGATGCTAACTGTTACTTGTGTTTAAGTAAAAAAAAAGGATTTGGAAAAGATATGATTTGGTCTTATCCCACGATTTCAGCTGGTGGTTTTACTCTTCCCGTGCTAGATTCAGATGGAGCTCCACATCCTGAAAATCAACATGATACGTATACTGAAGTTCCTCCATCGCCTATTTCTTCGTCTTCAAAAATCTCCAGCGTATCAGATGGATTTTGCCCAAAGCCTCTGACACAGTCCTTGTTAAACGATCTTATAAGAGACCTAAAGCTTCCAAAAGATAAGTCAGAGCTACTTGCATCCCGTCTAAAAGAAAGACATTTATTAGAAAAACAGGTTACGATAACTACCTATCGTGAGTGACATAAGCCATATGCTTGTTTTTATAGAAATAAAAACAATATATGTTTTTGCTATGATATAACTGGACTTTTTGGAAAGCTTGGCCAAACATATGACGCAAGTGAATGGGGATTATTTATTGATAGTAACAAAGAAAGCCTTAAAGCAGTTTTATTACACAATGCAATCAGAAGCCATCAATACCCATCGCACACGCCGTAAATATGAAGGACACTTATGAAACCATGTCCAAACTTTTAAAATATATTCATTATGAAAAACACGATTGGAAAATATGTTGCGACTTGAAAGTGGTAGCTTTACTAACTGGACTACAAGGTGGTTACACAAAACATTGTTGTTTTCTTTGCCTTTGGGATAGCCGAGAACGAAGCGCACATTATGTAAGGAAAGACTGGCCAGCAAGAACCAATCACGAAGTAGGCACACACAATAAAAAATATGCTGCTCTAATAAAAAAGGAGAATGTGATTTTTCCGCCATTAAACATCAAGCTTGGATTAGTCAAGAATTTTGTTAAGGCGCTAAACAAAAATGAAAAAGCATTCGAACAATATTTCCAACATTATCCCCTTCAAAAATTTCTGAAGGTGTTTTTGATGGTCCACAAATCCGAAAACTACTACAGAGCTCAACATTCGAGACGTTACTATCACCCGATGAAAAGGCTGCTTGGAACTCATTTAGGCTGATTGTTTCAAACTTTTGGGGAAATAATCGGGGCCCAAATTATAAGGAAATCATTTCTGATTTACTAACCAACTATTCGAAAATCGGTAAGTGGGAATATGATATGATTTTTGTATATTCATCATTTTTGTATATTCATACACACCTCTAAATTACATATACATACAATTTCAGGTGCAAACATGTCTCTAAAGATGCATTTCTTACACTCCCATTTGGATTTTTTCCCTTCAAATCTTGGTGATGTCAGTGACGAGCATGGAGAACGATTTCACCAACAACTTAAGTCAATGGAGGAGCGTTATAAAGGATTCTGGAACGAAAATATGATGGGGGATTATAATTGGTTTCTTATACGAGAACCAAATTCAGAAAATTACAGTAGACAAGCAAAAAGCAGAAACTATTTTTAAATATTTCAATTACTAAATTTTGTAGAATTTCTTTAATAAAGGTATCTTAAATAGCTAAATAAACAAAAATATTAAAAATGCTATTTTCCCTCCATTCACTTAATTGTTAATAATATTACCGTTTATCCATGGATTTTCATGAAATAAAGCTTTCCTGATTTGGAATGTACACAGTTTTACGATCATTTAATAAAAGTTGTAAGATTTTGTCTCTTTCGATTTTTCACGAATTAAAGAAGAAAAAAAATTGAAATTTTTAATACAAAAAATCGATTTTTTATAATGCGATGCAAATAACCCTGAAACCAATAAGTATTTAAAAAAATGATATTTGAACAATTTTAAGGTAATTTTATTTGCTATTATATGCTGTTTTTTCCAACAAAATCGGACAAACCGTTCCAGAGATATGATAAAATCAATGGATCTCCCTTTTCAAAAAATTCAAATTTTAGAAAACACAAAAACGTATCAATAGAATTTTAAATCTCGACCATTTTATAATTAGGGGAACATAGCAAATATGGTGATCCAGGGTAATGCAAAAAGTTTAATTTTGTAGAGCAGTGTTATCAGACCCATATACAAGTGTCAGGGCCTAAATCAGATCCGAAAAAACTATCGCCCCCTTGCAATCCTTCCTGTGTTAGAAAAAATATTGGAAGAGGTTGTAGCAACGAGACTAACTGATTTTATAGAAAAATATAAAATAATCGACCATAATCAGAATGGCTTCCAAAAAGAAAAAAATATTAACGAGCTTCTAGGACTTTTGCGAACAAACTAAACGAGAATATTGGAAAAAAATACACAGCCTTGCACTGTTTATAGATTTTTCAAAAGCATTCGACACCTTGTCCCATTCAAAGCTAATAGAAGCCCTAGCCTAACGTGATTCCGAAGCTATCTGGAACATAGAGTGTACACGGTCAAAGTCTGCAACGAGTTAAGCGACGAAGTCTCGGTTTCGTATGGTGTTCCCTAAGGTTCAAAACTGGGACCGATTCTGTACCTGATTTATGCAAATAGCTTGATAAGACATTTGAAAAATCGCGAAGTTTTTGCATATGCTGACGACACCACTATCGTAGTGTCGCACAAAAACCTAAAAGAAGCTGCAAATATTATGCAACGTAAACTCGACATCGTTGTCAAATGGTCGCATGACAATAGATTGCTAATTAATTCTTTGAAAACAAAATTAATGCATTTTAGGCCCCGCATTTGCAAACGTCATATATATAACTCTAAAATTTCACAGTACCGAATGTCCTCATAAACCTCAAACAACTTGTCCCTGTGATATAACCATTGAAACAGTGCGAACGTATAAATACTTGGGAATCATCCTCGATGACCATTTTAAATGGAACGAGCATCTTTAATACCTGCGAAATAAATTACGTAAATCGGCGTACTTTATAAAGCATCTTAGCTATTGCAGCAATTACGCAGTTCTTTTGCAAGCCTACAGAGCAATATCCGAATCGTACATTCGATACGGCATTACAGCATGGGGAACCCCTTCCAGCCTTAAAAAAGTTCAATTGAGCCAAAACTACTGCTTGAAAATATTAGCTAGAAAGGTGAATGTATACACAGTTAGGACGCCGCTGAATAGAGAGGGAGGGATTCCTGACATCAATTCGAGTTTTAAAATAATCAACGGTTCTATGATGAACAAAAATTTCAAACAAAGATTACCCATAATCTCGGGACACGAGCTCAGGTGCAAAACAAACTCAGAGTACCATCAAACTTGCTCAACCTGCCAAAAGTATCTAATAGAAAACAAGTAAGGAAGGCCAAGTTCGGGTGTAACCGAACATTACATACTCAGCTGAGAGCTATGGAGACAAAATAAGGAAAATCACCATGTAGGAAAATGAACACAGTGTAACCCTGGAATGTGTTTGTATGACATGTGTATTAAATGGAAGGTATTAAAGAGTATTTTAAGAGGGAGTAGGCCATAGTTCAATAGGTGAACGCCATTTAGGGATATCGCCATAAAGGTGGACCAGGGCAGACTCTAGGATTTGTTTGAACGATATGGGTATCAAATGAAAGGTGTTAATGAGTATTTTAAAAGGGCGTGGCCTTAGTTCTATAGGTGGACGCCTTTCGAGATATCGCCATAAAGGTGGACCAGGGGTGACTCTAGAATTTGTTTGTACGGTATGGGTATCAAATGAAAGGTGTTAATGAGTATTTTAAAAGGGACTGGGCCTTAGTTCTATGGGTGGACGCCTTTCCGAGATATCGCCATTAGAGACATACGCCGCCGATGAACGCCGCCGCCGAATTTGGTCGTTTTTCGCACGCCGCCGCCGAATGTCAAAATATCAGCGCGGCTGCGGCGGCGTCCGGCGCGTTACTATATTTTCTACTCGTTTAAGACTATTGAGGCCATTTATTGTTCATGTCGAAAATTGGTCGGATATGGTCTGGTATCAACGGATGCGCATCACTGCCAGTTATAAGAAAGTAATTGCGAAATTTAACACTTTCTAACTGTTATAAAAAGTTATTTAAGAAAAACAGGCGTTTTTGATGCCAGCTTAACACGGACTTGTTTCAAATTGTCCTCAAGTTGGTAAAAAAAGCAAATTACCTAAAGAAGGTGCCGACTTGTTTCAAATTGTCCTCAAGTTGGTAAAAAGAGCAAATTACCTAAAGAAGGTGCCAATTTTTCTTTAAAGTTTATACTTCTATTGGCTAAAAGAATAAGCGAAATCAGTGATGCAAAATCCGTTAGTAGGTTCTAGAGACATAAACACTACTTTGAAATGATTCTTACCTCATACTTAAGTTGAGGATATATCTACGTATGAGAAGGGTTTGATAAATCACTGGGGTTTACTTTCAAACATCTGTTGTTTATTTGCGAAACTATAAAATAGCGTCTGAAATATTAATTTTGATTTCCACACTTCATCCTTCAACACACAAGTCTCCCGGTTGGACATAAAGTTGGCGGCCCTATCCAAAACTAGTCCCTTGGAGTGAATTACATTGGTTATAGCCTATCAAACAAGTTTAAAAATCACCTACACGTTACGGCTCCTTTTAAAAATGTGTATACGTAGGCACATATATTTACCAGCTGAGGCTTTGTCCTTCGCAAGATCACTGAAAGTGGTGAAGCAAAAGCTTTCCCAAGACAGTCGAACTAATGACCGTGTGTGCTACTACCCTAACGTAGTGTACAGTCGAACTAGTCTGAAAACTGAAGCTACGCGCTCAGCCAGAATGAGCTCTGATATCATAAGGCCGGAAAACAGCAGTTAATATCCTTCAACTTAAAATCGGCCGACTTTCATTCTAAAATATCGTTTTGATTTAACGAATACTATTAAAATCAATGATGTGAACACAAACGTCTGCAAACTTTGGTCTACATTTTAAAAATTGTATCCAGGGTCCTTGTAAAATTTTAATTATGTAGGTGCGCCGAGGATTATACGATTTTCACCCATTCGCAATGACTTCCACTTAGATTGCTTATGATTTCGAAGGCGGCATCCTTGGCCTAACGTTTCAAGGTGTTTCTCTTTTGTAGTTCGGCAGCCAAGAAAGTGTTTCTATCGGAACCCGCCTATGGAAGCAGAGGTAGAGGGCGGCCCCACTCCGTTGGAAGGACCAGGTGGAAAACGATTTAAACTCCCTTGGTGTGACCAATTGGCGCCGGTTGGCGGAGCGACTGGCGCGCCTTGTTGGACGGCCATAACCGTTTAGACGGTTAAGCGCCAATTAAGTAAGAAGTAAGTTATTTTGATTATTAAAGTTTCCATAATTATTGTTATCATAATTTTTTTTTATTTTGGAATTTTGATTTTAAATAAAAGTTTGATTTTTATTTAAGAAATTGTCACAATTTGGACAGTCAACTCTGTTTTGAAGATTTTTATTTTCGAAGGTATGTTCATTTTTAAAATTATTTGGAAAACTATAACCATACTTATAATTTACCAGCTTTATATCATCAAATATTATTTTCTAAGTAGAAACTATATGCAGTGTTAATAGATCTTATATGATTTTGCAACAATAATGATTTAATATGAATGGGCAAATAATTAACATATATTTCAAATATAAATTTTCATTATTCTCAGGAGTATATAAATTATCGGGTTCTAAACTAAATGTTGTGTTCATTTGACTTAAAATATTACTTAATTTAAAATATAGCTCCTCAATATTTTTTGCATTTACATTTAGAGCATCACTTCTCAAATTAAAAAATGTCCTTTTAATACCAAACTCTCCTTTTAACTTTATAATAATACTTTCCCAAGTAGAGTTAACTAATGTCTCAATTACTCTCAATGCTTTACCCTGCAATCGATTACCTAAAACAGTTTGAAGAGTACCTTGATGTTCTGCCGGTGTCAACTGTAAAACGGTTGTAACGTCCCTTAAATAATTTGATAATGTATAATCACTACTTCCGTTGAATGCAGGTAGACTTCTTGCTTCACGAAGACATTCAGCTAAAGTCATAGCCATGTTTAATATTGTTACGAATGTTAGCAACACTAAGGGGTACTGCCATCTCTATGCCGATGCTAAGCAGTGACGTGAATGCACATCAATAATTTAATCATTTTGTCTCCACCTATGTACGTACACGCAGCGGAGAAGTGATGCACAAACACTGGCAGATATCTTATCTGAGATGCTCCTAAAAGTATGCAATTATAATTGCGGAAGTGTCGCTCACACATACAAGCGCATGGGGTATGAGAGAACCCAACAAACACTGAAAACAAAAATCTCAAATGTTTGAGAAAAACATTGATTCTCAGTTTGATATTCAACATTATTTATCATTTGAAACAACATATTTTCTCGACTTTTTCTCAAACGTCGATCTTCAACTTGAGACTAATTTGAGACATACTTGCCAATTTTTTTTCTCTCAACTGTTTGAGAAAACATTAATTCTCAGTTTGATATTCAGCATTATTAATCATTCGAAACTAAATATTCTCCCAACTTTTTCTCAAACGTTGTTTTTCAACTTGAGAATGGTTTTAGATATGCTTTCATTTCATTCCATTCCTGAAATGTCAACATAGCAAAGATATCGAAATCTATCGAATCGGTGGATATTCGTCGATCTCTAATTTGCATAGTTTAGCTGGAAATGTAAACAAGCTATTTTATTGAGTGAAGTTGGACATAAAGTGAAAAAATAAGGAAGTATATATACATTTTGAGAATATTAAGTGATATTTTACTACATTATGCATAAATCTAAACGAGTTAAAAGTGAAGTGAGGCAAATAATAAATTTGCTTACCGAAAGTGGCACAACAGTAGCACCGGGAATAATAGAAAGTTCAGGAGTAGGCGCCACCTTAGGCGAAGGCCCTTCTATTTCCAATAGTGTTATTTATGATCGAAGTGATTCAGAAGTGTGGATTGCGACTATTCGGAATCTGACATTGATGCAGAAAGTGAAATGGGAAGTGTTATTTGAGAAGAGCTTGCTGTATGGGCCGTCCATTTTAATATTTCCACTAATGCAACTAATGGTTTGTTAAGAATACTTCGGAAACACGGAAAAACAGAAGAATACCAGCTTGCAATAGATTATAATCTATATATAATAATTTTTAGATGCATTTTATTTATTTACTTATTTATTATTTAATGTTTCCTTTTTCTTAAAAACGCAGGATATTTCTGTTGTATTTTTGAACTACAAAAATTTTATTTGAATTTTTGTATTAAATTCTTTTCACTTCTTCAACTAAATTGAAAGAACATTTTTATGTGTAACCCGTACGAGTTTTTCTAGCTATATGCATTTTTTGTAACCTTTTATGTAAATTTTTTTTTATTTATGTGAAATAATAGGCCTATTCATTTACAAAAAAATTGTTACTGGAATTTACTAATTGTTGATGTTTTGTATGAGCAATGACAGAAATTCCTAACTTCCAGTAATAATTTTTTTGTAGATGAACACATCTAATATGTTAGGCTTGTATCTATGTCACTAATGGGAACTTTTGTACCTCATTTGCACTTTTCTTTGCAACCTTAAATTTTTGTGCCTAAGTTTTTTGTTTACCTATATGTCTACTTAATCAACATGAAATAATATTTTAATGTATTCACCATGTATATATAACTAGTCGGAGTTTCTCTACATCCTATGCTGTTTTGTAACATTGAATTTAATGCTTAGTTTTTTGATTTTCATGAAATAATAATTTTTTTATAATATAATTTTAATTTTTTTATCATTTATCTATCAACATTAAACAATATAAAATGTATACATATTTGTTACAGAATATTTTAATAAAATAGAAAGATGGTTGAAAAACTGGTATGTAAATAATTTTTTGCTTTGATATACTTTTTTGAATTAACTGAATAAATAAAATTTAAAAAATTTGTCAAAACTCATAAAAAAGAACTCTTATTATTAAAACTGGGTATTTCTTTTACAGCGTAGGTAACACTGAATAAACAATTAAATTAGAGTAATTGGATTCCATTTCGTTCCGCTTTATTTTCGTTTGAGAAAAAGTTGAGAATCCAAAAATTCTCAATTTGAAAATAAAGAAATATCCCATATTAAAAATGAGCCTTTTAGCTTGAGAACGCTATCAACGGTTATTTGAAATGCATTTGAAAACTAACGTTTGAAATGTGAGAAATGGACTGATTCTCAAATGTATCTCAAACTGAGATTTGACAAAAATGTTTATTGGGAAGCGATAAAAATTATACATCTGTAGTTGTAGCTGAGAAATTTATAACTAACTAGTATGTTCTGGATTTAGAAAAGCCTAGAAATATGCAACTAGGAAATCAGACAGTATAAAAAGGCGACAACAGTAGAGGCGAGAAATCAATTTCATTTAAGCTATCAGTCAGTTTGGTTAAGCAAGCTAGTTGCAAAGTATAAGTGTTATTGTGAAGTACTTTAATAAAGGCCATTTTTCCATTATTCAATATTGGAGTTATTTATTCAACAGTTTAGTGATTCGAACTTACCAGAAGGTTGCAAACAAGGGGAATTGCAAGTAAATTCGTTACACTATTATGAACTTGAACCGTTGTGAAAATCTGGAAAATTATACTGCAACTTCCTTGTTCTTTTTAATATATTTTATTGATGATCTTTCGGTTTAATTGGTAAATCTAATTGTTTATTACATTTTTTACATTCGTTTAATGAAACAGTCTTTCACAAATTTATTTTATTATTTGTTAATATATATTATATAAATGTCTTTAAATATTTTTCCATATTTAAAAGTTTTTCTTTTTTTCACACAATTTTTATTAGTCTTTTTTTAGTAATTTTCTATATATTATTTTTCCCATAAATCACTGTTTCGCCGAATAGAGGTAATTCCAAATTAGTTGTTGGTGAAGTTGGTGAATTCACTTCTTTGTTGGTAAGGTTTTAATTTGATGTATTCGTTTCAATTGTTCGATCTCTGGATACGTTTTTTTACCATACATATCCCATCCTCGTCGCCACTAAAATAAATTGATCCTCTTGAAAAGATTTTATTTTATATAAATTGTGGATTTCAACCAGGGATGCATCTTAACGTTAAGCTAATCGTTTATCAAAAAATTTCCACCGTTTCCGTTGAAACACTTCGAAATATTACCGATAAAGAAATTATCAAGATAAATTGTATCTCGTTTTTTAGCCGAAACGAAAAGCTTTCGTTAACGTTAAAAACGTTAACAAAAACGTGATACTTTATGTTTGAATTGTGCTGGCAATGCTATAGCCATGGTGAAGCCGTAAGGTGGTAATAGCGAGCGGACATACACACACAAACTCCATGTAATTTGTTTGTGTAATTCGTTGGTGGTAATGTCAAAAATACTCTGAGAAATGTTCGTACTGTCAAAATTCGTGAGCAAAGTTGCAATCAGCTTGGCTAATGCTTTCACCTTTAATGACTCCGCCATCAATCAGCTTTGCCAGCATAGTTTGAAATTAATAATCAACATAAACGATTTGATTTCGTTTTGATATGGCAGAAAACGAAGCAAAATCATTTCGTTAATTTGACGTTTTTAACGTTAATAAACGAAACGAAATGAATTTGTTTCGTTTATTAACGTTAATTATCGTAACGAAATGATATCGGTTCGTTGGTTAAGCATGCCTGATTTCAACAATGTGGAACATTTCTTTATTAAGAATTTTTCAGAACTGAAAAAAATATGACAATCTTAAATATTCATTTTATAACATTTTCAAATATTACTTAACAAGTCTAACAATTTTCAAATACATAACAAAATGATACAGTATTATTTATAACTAAGTATAATATAACTTACACGATCTTGTAAGGCAACGAGCAAAGATTATGAGTGACAAGATGAAAGCCAGATATGATAAAGCAATTAATTCGGAAGGTTTTCAGGAAGGAGGTTTGGTGCTGTTATACAACCCACAACGAAAAAAAGGTTTGTCCCCGAAATTGCAGTATCGTTGGAAGGCCCATACAAAGTTGTAGAGCGGATCAACGATGTAGTGTACCGCATACAAACCATTGGCAAACCGCGAACCAAAATGAAAGTGGTTCATTTGGAAAGGCTGGCAGTGTTTAGATCGAGAGATTTGTCGATAGGGACGATCAGCGTTTGGAACACTTCAACCATCGTAGGAGTGCGGGTTCAAATCCCACTCCCGGGAGAAAAAGCCTTGAAGGGATTTAAAAGGTATACTCGAAACAGATGACGCCTTGTCCGTCCTGATGTCAGGATGTTTAAATTTTTCCCAAATTATTAAATAAAAAACAAAGCTTATTCTTTTTGACTATTTCCCAACGTTGCTCATAATCAGCATCTTTAAATTTATGCACTGATATATCCTATGGTTTCCTTGGCAACATACACACTTTTGTTTCTCTTCAGATATGGCTAGGACCGTTTTGGGAAATTTGTTTTTTCTCTATCCGGGGTTAGCAGGTGGTTGATTCCCAGTTGCTTTTGCAATAACACTCATACTCTTTGTTTCTACAGTTGGAGGGGCCTTGTCTCCAATCCGCAGGTTTGTCGTTGCTTGTATGTTGACTGCTTTTGGTCGCACGGTTGAAGAGGCCGTGTCTCCAATCCGTGCTTTATTCCTTCACCTGGGGCAGTATTCGGACGGTTGAAGAGGCCTTGTCTCCAATCCGTCGCCTGGTTTTTTATTACATTACCTACATATATTACGGTCTTTTCTTATTTTATCAAACTCACGCCGCTAATTGTACGGAGGCCTTGCATCCAATACGTGCTCAGCTCGACCCCCTCCACCTTTGCAGTTTGTTCTCCACCCACACAACTCGACTGTTCAATGTTCGCTGCTACGCCGTAGCCTTTCAAGACTTCGTAGACACTTCATTATTTCCGCTATTACATCGCATGCCGCGGACCATTTTACTTTGCTTTGTAGCATGCATCCAACAATGTTTCAGGAGTGTAATCCTCTCCAAATATTCTGTCCAAATATCCAATACACGTTGGTGTAGGAAAACAGATTTGTGGTTTCTTTGTATGCGACAATAAACATAGGCCAGTCTTCAGGAACGCCTGAAAATTGTGGCAAGTCCTGCAATTTCTTAACAAAAGGTTGAATGCACGGTTGCATGTTGATTTGGGCATTATTATTAAGTGATGGCGATGGATGTGGGGGACCACATACGGCGGCGGTATTGGGCATAGAATAAGCGTTTGTATAGTTGGCATTAGGCGAGTAGTTCGTAGGATGGCTTCCTACAATATGATTAAATTGAGGCCAATAGTTTGCATGTTGGCAGGCTGATGGGCATGGACGGCGTTGGCGTACTCCGGGTACATATATGAGCGTGACGGCAGCAGAAACAGTAGAATATAGAGACATTGCATGGACGAAAAGTCGTGTGAGGCAAGCTTCACAAAATTCTAGTAGGTCACTTTCACCACAGCAAAAAATTATCCACCATATATTTTTCTGTTAATATTTTAACATAAATTGAGCGAGAGCTTATAAGTCTTTTTTGTATGTTAAGCCTTATATACTTTGTCAGGTGTTTTTTGTTTTGATAAAGGGTTATATAGTTATAAATACATTAGGTAATTCAAATTTTGCGCCAAAAATGAAAGAATTCAAAGAAATCAGCGATCTGATTTTCGATTTCGGTGCGATAAAGTTTCACGAAGTTTATTTTAAAATTAATATAATCAAAAAAGATGCCTAAATTGCGAAAGTGCTGTGTTAAGGGTTGTGCCAAAGATAGTGAAATTGTACGAATGTTTTCCTTTCCACAGGACGACGCTGAAGCCGCCAAGTGGAAGGAAAACTTGAAAATTTCACTATCGGAGGAGCTTCCCTACACTCGGTCCTACGTGTGCATCCAGCACTTTGAAAAAAGTGCTCTGGGTGTCAAATTTTAAAAAATGGGGCTATCCCAACCCTCAATTTGGGTAAGTTAGTGTGTGAAGTGCTAATTAACTTTTAAACAGGTCTTTGTTAAAAAAAACAAGTAAGGAAGGCTAAGTTCGGGTGTAACCGAACATTACATACTCAGTTGAGAGCTATGGATACAAAATAAGGAAAATCACCATGTAGGAAAATGAACCTAGGGTAACCCTGAATGTGGTTGTATGACATGTGTATCAAATGGAAGGTATTAAAGAGTATTTTAAGAGAGAGTAGGCCATAGTTCTATGGATGGACGCCATTTAGGGATATCGCCATAAAGGTGGACCAGGGGTGACTCTAGAATATGTTTGTACGATATGGGTATCAAATGAAAGCTGTTAATGAGTATTTTGAAAAGGAGTGATCCTTAGTTCCATAGGTGGACGCCGTTTCGAGATATCGCCATAAAGGTGGACCAGGGGTGTATCTAGAATGTGTTTGTACGATATGGGTATCAAATGAAAGCTGTTAATGAGTATTTTGAAAAGGAGTGATCCTTAGTTCGAGATATCGCCATAAAGGTGGACCAGTGGTGTCTCTAGAATGTGTTTGTACGATATGGGAATCAAATGAAAGGTGGTAATGAGTATTTTAAAAGGGAATGGGCTTTAGTTCTATAGGTGAACGCCTTTTCGAGATATCGCCATTAGGTTGGGCCAGGGGTGACTCTAGAATGTTTGTACGATATGGGTATCAAACGAAAAGTGTTACTGAGCATTTTAAGAGGGAGTGGGCATTAGGTCTATGGTGGACGCCTTTTCGAGATATCGCCATTAGGGTGGGCCAGGGGTGACTCTGGAATGTTTGTACGATATGGGTATCAAAAGAAAAGTGTTACTGAGCATTTTAAGAAGGAGTGGGCATTAGGTCTATAGGTGGACGCCTTTTCGAAATGTCGCCATTAGGGTGGGCCAGGGGTGACTCTAGAATGTGTTTGTATGATATGGGTATCAAATGAAAGATGGTAATGAATATTTTAAAAGGGAGTAATCCTTAGTTCTATAGATGGACGCCTTTTCGAGATATCGCCATAAAGGTGGACCAAGGGTGACTCTAGAATGTTTGTACGATATGGGTATCAAACGAAAGGTGTTACTGAGCATTTTAAGAGGGAGTGGGGATGAGGTCTATAGGTGGACGCCTTTTCGAGATATCGTCATTAGGGTGGGCCAGGGTGACTCTAGAATGTGTTTGTACGATATGGGTATCAAACGAAAGGTGTTACTGAGCATTTTAAGAGGGAGTGGGCATTAGGTCTATAGGTGGACGCCTTTTCGAGATATCGCCATAAAGGTGGACCAAGGGTGACTCTAGAATGTTTGTACGATATGGGTATCAAACCGAAAGGTGTTACTGAGTATTTTAAGAGGGAGTGGGCATTAGATCTATAGGTGGACGCCTTTTCGAGGTATCGCCATTAGGGTGGGCCAGGGGTGACTCTAGAATGTGTTTGTACGATATGGGTATCAAATGAAAGGTGGTAATGAGTATTTTAAAAGAGAGTAATCCTTAGTTCTATAGGTGGACGCCTTTTCGAGATATCGCCATAAAGGTGGACCAAGGGTGACTCTAGAATGTTTGTACGATATGGGTATCAAACGAAAGGTGTTACTGAGCATTTTAAGAGGGAGTGGGCATTAGGTCTATAGGTGGACGCCTTTTCGAGATATCGCCATTAGGGTGGCCAGGGTGACTCTAGAATGTGTTTGTACGATATGGGTATCAAATGAAAGGTGGTAATGAGTATTTAAAAGGGAGTAATCCTTAGTTCTATAGGTGGGCGCCTTTTCGAGATATCGCCATAAAGGTGGACCAAGGGTGACTCTAGAATGTTTGTACGATATGGGTATCAAACGAAAGGTGTTACTGAGCATTTTAAGAGGGAGTGGACATTAGGTATATAGGTGGACGCCTTTTCGAGATATCGCCATTAGGGTGGGCCAGGGGTGACTCTAGAATGTTTGTACGATATGGGTATCAAACGAAAGGTGTTACTGAGCATTTAAGAGGAGTGGGCATTAGGTCTATAGGTGGACGCCTTTTCGAGATATCGCCATTAGGGTGGGCAGGGTGACTCTAGAATGTGTTTGTACGATATGGGTATCAAACGAAAGGTGTTACTGAGCATTTTAAGAGAGAGTGGGCATTAGGTCTATAGGTGGACGCCTTTTCGAGATATCGCCATTAGGGTGGGCCAGGGGTGACTCTAGAATGTGTTTTGTACGATATGGATATCAAATTAAAGGTATTAATGAGGGTTTTAAAAGCGAGTGGCCCTTAGATGTATATGTGAAGGCGTTCTCGCGATATCGACCAAAATGTGGACCAGGTGATCCAGAAAATCATCTGTCGGGTACTGCTAATTTATTTATATATGCAATACCACTAACAGTATTCCTGCAAGATTCCAAGGGCTGTTGATTTCGCCTTGTAAAACTTTTTCATTTTCTTCTACTTAATTTGGTAGGTGTCACACCCATTTTACAAAGTTTTTTCCAAATTTATTTTGCGTCAATAACCAATCCAGTTACCATGTTTCATCCCTTTTTTCGTATTTGGTATAGAATTATGGCATTTTTTTAATTTTTCGTAATTTTCGATTATCGATAAAGTGGGCGTGGTTATGGTCGGATTTCGGCCATTTTTCATACCAAGATAAAGTGAGTTGAGATAAGTAGGTGGGCTAAGTTTAGTAAAAATATATCGGTTTTTGCTCAAGTTATTGTGTTAACGGCCGAGCGAAGGACAGACGGTGGACTGTGTATAAAAACTGGGCGTAGCTTCCACCGATTTCGCCCATTTCACAGAGAACAGTTACCGTCATAGAATCTATGCCCCTACCAAATTTGAGAAGGATTGGTAAATTTTTGTTCGACTTATGGCATTATAAAGTATTCTAGACAAACTAAATGAAAATGGGCGGAGCCACGCCCATTTTGAAATTTTCTTTTATTTTTGTATTTGTTGCATCATATCATTACAGGAGTTGAATTTTGACTTAATTTACTTATATACAGTAAAGATATTAAATTTTTTGTTAAATTTGAATTAAAAAAAAATTTTTGTAAAAGTGGGCGTGTTCTTCATCCAATTTTGCTAATTTTTATTTAGCACATATATAGCAATAGTAGTAGCGTTCCTGCCAAATTTCATCATGATATCTTCAACGACTGCCAAATACAGCTTGCAAAACTTTTAAATTACCTTCTTGTAAAAGTGGGCGGTGCCACGCCCATTGTCCAAAATCTTACTAATTTTCTATTCTGCGTCATAACGTCAACCCATCTACCCAAGTTTCATCGCTTTAACCGCCTTTGGCATGAATTATCGCATTTTTCGGTTTTTCGAAATTTTCGATATCGAAAAAGTGGGCGCGGTATAGTCCGATATCGTTCATTTTAAATAGCGATCTGAGATGAGTGCCCAGGAATCTACATACCAAATTTCATCAAGATACCTCAAAATTTACTCAACTTACGGTTACGGACAGACGGACGGACGGACGGACATGGCTCAATCAAATTTTTTTCGATACTGATGATTTTGATATATGGAAGTCTATATCTATCTCGATTCCTTTATACCGTACAACCAACCGTTATCCAATCAAAGTTAATATACTCTGTGAGCTCTGCTCAACTGAGTATAAAAATATGGTAAGGTTTTACAAGACGGTGGCACCCCC
>JARSSU010043003.1:0-35500 GCA_029619165.1 Eurosta solidaginis
TCCATCCGGCAATGAACGATAACCGTTCATAAAGAACGCTCATTACCACTTACAAAGCAATTGGCCAGCCGATTGCATGCTACGCCTCCCCGATATGACCGCCAAGCCTAAAGACTACTCACTGGAAGAAGCTACAGGCCTGCCGAAATACTACCCTCAGAACCGCCACGGGTTGTCTTCTTATATCCCCAGAACACCATCTACATAATGAGGCGGGAATACTCCCTATTAGGAAGAGAAATGAATGCTAACCAAACAGTTCCTGTTGCATACCCAGAAACCTGGGCATCCCAACAGACATCTGATTGAGAGCCAACACCGCGCAGGGGCTTAAGGAGTCATCTCCGTTAGCATTATGAGGAAATACGGTACCTGAGAACGCAGCCGTATGAAGCCAAAAAACACAAGCAGGTGAAATCAGTGAAATCCACAAACAGGCGTCGGACCTCTATGCCAGGAATTGTCCGGTGAATCCTGTACTCAATGAAGAATACGCTAAACTTGCAGAAGAGGAACGCACACTCCCTAGGGAAACGCGCGTCACTTTAGCTCAACTTCGATCTAGGTACTGTAACAGGTTAAACTCATACCTATCCAGAATCAACCCCCGACATATAAAACATATGTCCTGTTTGTAACGTGGCCCCACATGACATCAACCATCTCTTCAACTGTATTGTGGAACTAACGCCTCTTAAGCCCCCATTACTGATACTTAGCATAGACTTCACTTGACTTGGCGTAAACTTGGCAACTTAGCCCCGATATACTCCACTTGGCGCATACATCTGGCATCATAATCAGCGTTGAAATTTATTTTTAAATAAATGTCCATTTGTATGACAAACGCCTCGATTCTGAGCGTTACCGGTAAAATAGTTCCAGAACATTATGTAACCGAAAATCGTTACCAGTTCTTTATCGCGACTCTGGCCAAAGTTGTAACGCTGTCATCACCGAAAAACTCACCAGTGTCTGTGGTGAAATTTAAAAGTTGGTTTTCTTCGCTTTACCCATGGCGGAACGATACAAGGTGGCAGCATGGGACAGCTGAATATAAACTTTTTTATTTGATTTGATACATCAACTTCCGCGCAGTACGAGTTTGACATTTGTCCATCGAATTTACAAAAACAAAGTACATGGAATTTTTATTTATGTTTGTAGGTATGTCACCATGCGGCTACCTTGTATGGTTCCGCCATGGCTTTATGTTTCACTCGTAGATACGATGTGTTACGATAAACGGGACGATGTGTACATATGTACATATGCATAAGTTTTTACATAGCTATATTGTAATATATACTGTGAAAAGTACATAATGTAAACAAATGTGTATAGCAATAGGCAACACTTTTTACAATTATCTTTCCGTATTTGCGCTTACAATTCTTTATTTTTCAGTTTAGCCTTTTTCTAAACAACAGCTGTTGTGTGGTTATTTCGATGTAACCACCTAACCGGCTACTTTCGCGGATAGAATACCAAAAGGGTGTATAAGTTGCTACATTATTTCGTTACCGTGGTGATGAATGTTTAAAATATAAAACTCAAAATGACTCTGCTTGGTTATGTCCGCAACATTTATTTAGTTCAAAGTCACAGCCAATAATAGCCAAAGCCATATAATTTACACGGGGCATCATTCTTTCTCTGATTCAAAAGCTGAACTACAGCGCTACCGTCATCAGCTCAGTGTCATCATTGCCAGTAGCGCCCATAACACCAAACTCGTGCCTGACACACAAAAGTCGTTTCATCTCAATAGCGCAAGTGAAATGTACTACGCACTCACTACTAAGTAGCGTCAAAAATTCGCTTGGAGCCATTGCGT
Organism: Eurosta solidaginis; assembly: GCA_029619165.1. Lineage (NCBI taxonomy): Eukaryota > Metazoa > Arthropoda > Insecta > Diptera > Tephritidae > Eurosta > Eurosta solidaginis. The sequence goes on from JARSSU010043003.1 coordinate 1,838, forward strand.
CAATAAGCTACCATTGAGCTGGCACCGCATTGGCGCTGGCGCCATGCAATTTACATCACTAAAATTGCGCGAATGCCCAGGCTCATGACTTTTTTAATCCATATGGTGAAAACGAAGCAGGGGCAAAACGTATGGTGTATTCCTGGCACAGCCGTCCCACTCTGAGGAGAATGAACGACTCTACAATACTCCCTCTTATTAATCTACGCTCTCTGGTTTTAAGCAGTTGTGACAAAGAGAGTAGATTAATAAGAGGGAGCATTGCAGTCGTGCTTTCGACACAAAGTGGGACGACTGCAACAGGAATTCACCATACGTTTTGCCCCTGCTTCGTTTTCACCCTCTCGATTAAAAAAGTCAGAAGCCTGGGACATTCGCGCAATTTTAGTGATGTAAATTGCATGGCGCCAGCGCATGCCGATGCCAGCTCATTGACGCAATGGCTCTAAGCGAATTTTTGACGCTGCTCAGTATGGAGTGCGTAGTACATTTTACTTGCGCTATTGAGTGAAATGGTTTTTGTGTGTCAGGCACGAGTTTGGTGTTATTGGCGCTACTGGCAATGATGACACTGAGCTGATGACGGTAGCGCTGGTAGTTCAGCTTTTGAATCAGACAAAGAATTGATGCCCCATGTAAATTATTATGGCTTTGGCTATTATTGGTTGTGTATTTGAACCAAATAATGCTGCGGACATACCAACCGGAGTAATTTTTGAGTTTTATATTTTAGATTTAATGCACAATTAATATGGGAGTGTTTGAGCAGCCAAATATACATAGTATTGCTAAAGTGCTGCTTAGTTGATGGAATGATAATCAATAGATTGTCAAATTTCGTTCAACGAACGCGCAAATTGCCACATCTGCTCAAATTTTGCTGAAGAACGTTATCCGCTGTCATAAAAAGTAACACTGCTGCAGCTCGAACACACCCTATATCGAGCAAATAAGAAACAAATAGACAAATTAGCTTTTTTTACAAATCGCTTGGCTGAGATTTTCAATTGTTGATTTAACTTAAGCTGTTATGCCAATATTTTCAGCCACCTTATTTTCAAATAGGTAATTTTTCCAAAGGCAAAATAAATTACAGAGTTATACAGCCTTAAAAGTCAGCTATGTGAGGCGACAGCATAGCAAAAGGTATGGTGACTTCCTCTTACAGCCGTCCTACAATTTCCACAAAGTTTTAGAACTCTACAATGCACCATCTATATTTAAAGTGTCTTTGGTTGTGAGATTAAGTTAATAATAGCCGTGTTTTTTTACAAGCGTATGCGTTTACGTTTGCGCGTAAAAAACGCTTATCCTGCTTAATATCTAGCTACAGAACAGGGTGTACCTAAAATCGGAGACACAAACCTCTGGTGTCCATAATGCATAACATATAGCTGAACCGGTTGCGATGAATAGTGGATACACACCAGTTTTAGAGGTGATACATAGAATTTAAGTTGAGGTAAAACATAGATATTTCAGTTACATCTGAGTATAATGCATATTGAAATTTAGTAGTACTAATGTTATGCGCAGTAATTTCAGAGGTGTATTTAAGTTTGACGCTTAGCAGTCCATATAAAGTTTAAGAGTAACGTCTATAGATGTACACAGCTAATACCGAAAACTTTGAATAACGCCCTATATCAGACCTGATTTCAAAAACGCCATATCTGAACTAAAATTCATACAATTTGACATTGGCTGGGGCGTTTATTGGTTTTGGTATTTGGTTTCATATTGCATTTCCCATCTCCTTTGGACATCCCTACGGAAGTGCAATGAAAAAGATTAAATCAGCTGAGTCAATCATATAATTGAGCATGGTTTTCATATAACGAGGTTATCTTAATTTTCGTAATTAATTTCTAATCGTTAATTAAATAACTAGATTTTCAATATAAATTTTCAGTGCAAGCGGCCCTTAAACTTCGTTTTACGTCCCTTTTGCCCAGTGCGAGTTTAAACTTTCATTTGTTTTATCACATAGGCACTTACTATGAGCATTTTTCGATCTTCGATCCTCGCTGGCTATCGAACATTGAATTAAAAATTGGTATTATGATATCTAATCTCTGTCGAAATTTTCGTTGTGTATCTAAAAGCGGTGACGCAATGACATTTTCATACAGATTCGTTTAATACAAGCTTATGCATTCCAATAACATCGCCACAATCAACCAAGATGTTGCGTTTGTAAATATGAAGGAACTTCAGACTTAGCAATTGAAGTTTATTACGCCTTGCCCATTCACATACAAAATTTCGCGAAGCACTGTTGTAAACATGCTCCCTATACAAAAAAAATACTTGCTAACATATTTTGTGTCGTAATAGATTGTTGTATTGCAGTTTTTAATTGTGAAAAATGTTAGAAAATTTACCAACCAGTGGGAAAAATAATTTCACTTGCAAAGTGTGCCAACACCCTTAGCCAAAGCAAATGTCACATTCTTCTTCTTATGATTTGCTTGGAACAAAATTGGAGAGTTGGCTACTTTTCAATATCAGATGGCGCCAGTGTCGCTCATTCTACCATTCTCCATAAAAATACGTGCAATCTATTCATAATGCATAAGCTTGTGTCAAACTCATCTATATGAAAAAGTGTTTATGTGTCGGAGCTCTAATTTTGAAGCGAATAGAAATTTGTTGTCGACGCTGTATCGAATTAGAAGAAAATTGTTTGAAATGTAAGTTTTTTGTTTTTATCTTCTACTTTTTTGCTACCTAATAATAATTTCAAACTATTTGTATTAATCGTATATAGTGTAGGATGGTTTATTTTATTAAAATTAATATCCACACACAAAAATTATTTAAAAGAAAATGTTATATCTTCATTATGCAAAATTAAATAATAATGAAATAGAAAAATCAATATTGAAAATTAAAATATTGTAAAAGATATTAAAATTACAAAGTTCAAAGTAACATAGGCCCCTATTATGAGACAAATTCGATCTTCGACTGTGGTCGAAAGAGCTGATCGAACGAATTTTCATTCGGTATTATGACGCGCGTTCGATGAAGGCAAGCGTTATTGTGAATTTCGATAAATTCAAAAGTTCACAATAGCACATTTCCAATACTCTGTCAAATAAAATAAAATAAATAAACAAAAGCAGAACTAGTTATTAAATGCAAATATTAAAAATAAAAGTATGACTACAACGGAATTGTGGTTTGATAATTCGTCAGCTGAAGAGGAAAGCTTACTGGAGCTAGCCAGAAGTAGAAAACGGGTGAGATGCTTCAAATCCTTTGGAAATGAATTCCACCACGTAAGTGTAGCTTTCTAAATGAGTTGTTAAATTGTTGAAATTATAGGTTTTGTTTATAGATTTATTCAAAATTTCAGACTGTCCAAAGAAGCGTTCATGGACTTGTTGTCCCGTACAAATGAACACAGATGAACTGCTGCAGCAATGCACAAGAGCCAAGTCTATTCCTATTATTTTTTAATTTTGTCAACAGTTCTCCGATTTTGTGCTCAGGGATCCTACCAACTGAGCATTGGGAACGAAAATGCACTCGGAATTGCCCAGCAAACTGTGTCTGTGGTACTATCAGGGGTGTTGAATGTCTTGGAAAATTTTATTTGTGAAAGATGGATAAAATTGAATTACGAGGAGGCTGAGCTGCATCAAGCAAAGTTGCATTTCTATAATGTGCAAGTTCCTTTGCTATATGGGGATTTTGTTCCATAATTGAACCCAGTCTTTCAAACTGTTGTTTTGTACTCACGCCCCATGGACCTATATCACATTTATTCAAATAGTTTAAAATTACTACTAGGTAGTAAACAAGTAGAACATAAATACAAAAAACTTACATTTTTAACAATTCTTTTTCTATTCGATACAGCGTCGACAACAAATTTCTATTCGCTTGAAAATTAGATACACAACGAAAATTTCGACCGAGATGAGTTGTCATAATACCAATTTCAAATTCGATTTACGATGTTCGATAGCCAGCAAAGATCGAATAATGCTCATAATATGGGCCATAATAAAAAAGTTAAATAAAAATAATTCAGTCAATTAAATTTAAGAACCCTACATATAGGTCCAGGTCGTGAATACAAAACAACTGCTTGGAAGACTGCTTGCATAAATTGGCCAAATCCGTTTATAACATAACGAACTTGCAGAAAGGATCATGTGGAAAAAATTCCAATTTCAAAGTGGTTGAAATAGAATTGGCTGCTGTGCATTATTGCAGCCATTCATCTTCACTGGATAGCAAGTCCATGAACGCTTCTATGGCCATTATGAAGTTTAGTTTTTAAAACACATATAACAAAATGTTTAGAAAGTTAAAATGTTTGGAAAGCTACAATTACGAGTTGAAATTCATTTCAGCGTTTTATACATACATACTTCTGTCTAGTTCCAGTACTTAAGTTATTTTCTTCATAATAAATAATTTTGCTTTCATTTTATTTCACAGATAATGGGAATGTGCTTTTCTGACCGGTTGAATTTATCGAATTATCGAACAATGACACTAGTCTTGATCGAATGAGTGTCATAATACCGAATGAAAATTCGTACGATCAGTTCTTTCGACCACAGTCGAAGATCGAATTTGTCTCATAATAGGGGCCATACAAATTTCCTGGTCATCACAGCTTAAGCGGTCGCAGTGGCAGGGTAAAACTCTTGCCAACTTTGTTTTTTAACTTTAAAGCAATGGCAGAGAAACTAATAGCCTTTTCTTTCTGGCAAAAGTGTTATTGCCTGCTCGCAACGCAAAGCGTTACAATTTTACGCTGCATTAAATGGCGTGTGGCAGTGCAACTTTGCTAAACCAGCTGATCGTGACAATTTATTTTCGTAACTTCACATATTTTTAGAGAAGAAAATTGAAATGAAGGAAATAATTGCTAATGAATTTGTATTATCACTGACAGCGCGTTTGTGAAAATCAGCTAATACACGGGGTAGCCATTTATGTTCTTTGCATGCATTATAAATGGTGAAAATTTTCTGGCGTAGGAGTAACTCTATTAAGGCTTTACCATTTACTTAGGCAACAATATATTTCAGAAAAGAAACCCCAATAAGCTACCCCTTCAAAAAACGCGAGTACTCCATAAATAATGTAAGGAATACTCCTTTGGGAGTATAGGAGTGTTCCAAAACTAATCTGTATTCATACAAAAAATGTGCTCCAATTAACATTGCGATGTCCTAGGAGAGGAGTAGGTGATCCCACTCTCGCTTTGTTTGTGAGTATTCCATAGAGTACATAAAAAAAAATTAATGTAAGGCGCGATAACCTCCGAAGATGCGATCTCTTCCAATTTCCGTCGTGCTCCTCTTGATTTTCCCTACAAATTGGCCGGACGGGACCTACATGTTTTATGCCGACTCCGAACGGCATCTGCAAGGCAGATGAGTTTTCACTGAGAGCTTTTCATGGCAGAAATACACCCGGAGCGCTTGCCAGACACTGCCGAGGGGCGACCCCGCTTAGAAAAATTTTCTTCTAATTGAAAAACCTTATTTCTAAAATTTTTAATGTTGCTTTGCTCGGGGTTAAAACCCAGGGCATACGGTGTGGTAGGCGGAGCACGCTACCATCACACCACGGTGGCCGCCATAGGGTACATACGTGAGAGCAATTTCCAAAGTACTTTCACTGCAGTACTCCATGGAGCACCCACAGAGGATCATACGCCAAAGTACTAAAGAGGAATTGTGTCGGAAAGATTTATCGGAGTGAATTTAATTTAAAATGAAAGTAAATGAAGAGGGGCAATACAACTTTTATATTTTTTACTACGAATATTATTATGTTATTTAGCATTTGCGTGAATAAACAAACTAATATTTCTCTATACTATAGTATGTATACACAAAACCAGTGCGCGGTTGCATTTTATCAGAGTTGCCATAGTAAAATTTTATGTTCAGTTATTTGTATGCAATATTTTACTTTTGGCAACTTTGTTCGATCGCCATCGTGTCGTGATCACGGTCATTAAAAAACCATAGTGTACAAGTACAAGTGTGTTGACTTATCTGTCAAGCATTCTGACAGGCACTCACTGGATTCGGAATGACAGCGAATTCAAAATGGATACCATTACCGAGTGCGCCGAATGATTGAAAAATTGAAAAAGTCGATACGATTGGTAGTCAAAAATGTTGTCGTTGAGACCAAAAATGCGACTCTAGACCTGAGATTTCCATCAGGTGAGCGAGGCTGTTTGTAGTTTTGACGTTTATCGCTTAGTGAACACACTTGTATAGGTACACTATGTAAAAAACGAGCAATGATCGGCTGATGGTGGTCATAGATGAAATGGTGGTCCCCAAACGCATTGCAAAGGAGTATTGTTACGAGTATTCCAACATGAAGAAAATGGAACACGTAATCCAACAATTTTTGCAGGGACATAATAACTTTAACTGAAGATTACACTCGCAATAAATACCGGGCATTGCTACAACAACAACCGGGCGTTATTTCGATAAACGCATAGTCCTGACAGGTGCGAAGTATGGTGAAATCAACTATCCACCCGATAGCACAATTCACATACATAAGATTGGTGACATACCTACAAACATAAAAAAATTCCATGTACTTGTAAGTTCGATGGACAAATGTCAAAATCGTACTGCGCCGAAAGTTGAAATATCAAATATTTATAACCAGCTGTTCCAAGCCGCCACCTTGTATCGTTCCGCCATGCGCGATAGCGTGTACAAGGTATGGTGTAAACTCCTCCATCAGCTGTGAACCTATTCTGAATTCTAATTGGTAAGGTTTTTCGTCAATTTCAAACGTGCATAAAACTTAAAAATATACAGAAAAAAAAGCTATTGAAGAAGGAGCCTTATATAAATGTCGTGGTCACACTTTCAAAAAAGCATGCAGAAAAGAATTTAATAAACTCTACACCACCTGCTGATTAATTGGTAGTCAACCGTGTATAACATATGTAGATACATATTTATTCATTTTCGTAGAAACGATTTTCAATCCAAACAAATTTTCGGATACAACCACAATATTGAGAAGCACACCATGGATTTACGGATTTTTCAAAATTTACAACGACACATCGCATTAGTCATAATTTTTAGTTATGCAGTCACTGGAGCTATAACAACAACACAAAATGTATTGCATAGTGATAGTGCGGCTGATGTTGGAGGTGGGGTGAGAGATGGCGGAGCAACAACAGAAAATGATATACCAGTTAGTGCACGCAATGCCGATGCAGTGTTGGCTATGTGCCCAAGCATGTTAAACTATGTATTCGATAATGCCACGCCACGTGATGAGGCAAAGTCGGGTAAATTCGAAGAATATACTTCACTGGATACTGGAATGGGGGAAGATGTTGATTCGCTCTCGTGTTTGGCTGCTTGTTGCAAAAAGGCGCGAACCAATGATACATGCAATTTAGTTTTTATTTTTAAACGCAAATGTTATCATGTACGATGTGTAAGCAACGAGGGCTGTTTGCCGAAACAGCGAATTCAAGGAAAAGACCGTCTACAAATGATGTTGGTTAGTCCTGTGCGACAACATGGTACAAGTGATGAAAATATGACTTGGATGGATGTAATAAAGGCTATGAAAAGTGGAAATAGTGGTGGAGGCAGTGATGGGATTGATTTCCTGCCATCAGAAGAAGTTCAAAGCGGTGGTGAACGTCCAGCGGATTCGCTAAGCTTTTGGAAGCAACCACATAAGTTTCATTATTTAGGACGTAATATGGTGAGTATGCTATATACGAACGCAAACAATTTATTTCATTGAATATAATATCAATACTCAAACAGGATCCTGCAACATATGACGATGAAGATTTCCCAATAGCTGAAAAACGTGTTAAACAAATGCATGTGCCAATAACAGCTAACAACAATGATGAGTTATCATTTTTTGGAGCGCCTGATCTACAAAAATATGAAACGTGCGCATTAGAAATATCTGAAATGGGCGGCATAAATTCACATTGTGGCCCCAAAGAAGAATGTGTTGCTGTAAGTCAAAATTCTGCGACCGGTTTATGCCAGTGTCTAGCGGGCTTGGTTCGTAATCAACAACATGAATGTATGCCTACAGAATCATCGGCAGCAGCTGATTATCCAATTCTTGAAAATGTCATACCACAACGTTTCTCAATGTCTGCTGCTGCTTCCGATCTATTACCGACTGTTGTTGAACGGAACAAAGAAACTGGCGATACCGTGAATTATTTGGGTTCAACTGCTAAAGCTGAGACCGACAAAAAACTTATAGTTTCCGTAGTGTCTAAAGAAGTGCGTTTGCCCGAGAAAGAAGTAACATTAGCAGCATTTACAGTACCCGATGAGGAGTCGAGTGGCACCAAATATAAGTATTTATGGACACTCATCACACAACCTAAGGGGCCAATGAACGGCACCATTTCTGATCAAAGCCAAGCAAAAGTTAAACTTTCAAATCTCTCTGAAGGTTTATACACTTTTAAAGTTTCTGTGACAGGCGATAATGGTACCTTTGGTGAAGCTTTGGCTAATGTAACCGTGTTACCAGAGGCACGTATTAATCGTGTTCCACAAGTGGTGATCAAACCACAAGAGCAAACCATACGTCAACCCATAACAAATGCTATTTTGGATGGTAGCACCAGTACTGATGATGATAAGATTATTAGTTGGCATTGGGAAGTTGTACAGGGTCCGATCGGTTATCAGCCCAAATTACCAGAAGTGAATACATTACAATTGACTGATCTCACCTCGCCAGGAAATTATACATTTCGGTTAACAGTTTCTGATTCGGATAATGTGACAAATTCGACGACCGCTAATATTACGGTGCTAAAAGGTACCGACTATCCACCAGTTGCCAATGCGGGTGAGCTGATATACATATAAAAAAATTGCGATGTAATATTCCTTTTCTGTTGGCATGTTATATTATGAAATTTTTTGTTCTGAGGTTGATGTAGGAGTGTAAGGGGGGAGGAGAGGAAAAGAGTGTGTGAGCAGATGTATGAGAGGAAGTGGTGTGGGGCTGGGAGAGAATGCGAGACGTTCTAACAAATTTTCGAAACATGGTCGCCCGTTTCATTAAATCCGTAAACCCGCGAGTTTTGCTATAATTTTTTTCTTAATTAAAAGCTAATGAACAATTATGTTCGAATCAAATTTGAAACTTTTTCCCACAGTGCAATAGCTTCGTTATCCTTCTAAGATGCATTACTTGGTTCCAATACTGAAATGAACTGTATTGCAATAATCTCTATAACATTTAAATATCTGCTATGTTATTGTAAGCTATGCCTGGTTTTGTCACGTTGCATATAATGGCTTAAATTTTCAATTATTTTCAGGTGATGCTGTAATTTTATATCTGCCAAATAATAATGTTACCTTGAATGGCACTGCTAGTACTGATGATCACGAAATTGTTGCATGGGAGTGGACTAAAGATGCTGGCGAAGACACAAAAGCCGTTGATATGCAAAATACACGCACACCATATTTGCAGGTAATTGTTATATGAGAAAAAGTTAAATCAGCAGTTTTCAGATGTGGAATATCAGCTAAAGAGAGATTTGTCGATCAGTTATTATTTAAAAAGCTCTTCTATAATATTTATCGCAGTCAAGGGTGTGATACATGAGGTTTATCCCTCCTTAATATACGATGTTCGAGTGTCCACTCTGCAAAGTTGTAGAATCTTTTCGAAATTGCTACTATAACTTGCGCCATTCACGCGTACATTTGCCTAGATTTCGCTGTGTAAGCTTTTACAAATATGTTTCGGCTTACGTTGCTGCTAAGTATCATCTCATCGGCCTTGTGCGTAACTATCGGTAACGGTAAACCTTTTTTTCGTTGTCTAAAAGTATCGAACCTCTTTGCCAAAGACGGGATGCTTTTCTTGCTAGCTTGGGAAATATTATTCCTGGGAAAACGTTTACAAGAGCAGAAGGGGGTTATTAATATATCGAGGACTTAAAAGTGTTTAAGCTTCTTCTGATCTAGAAACTATACAAAATTCGGAAATGGGACACCTCTTGAAATCAACGGATTCTACCGTTTGAAAATTTCCACTTTTTTCTGAAAGTTTGTTTTTTTATTTTTTTGTGAGATATGGAATTGTATACCTAAAAAGTTGGAAGATCAATTGAATAATGCTTTGAAATGAGGTTTTGGTAATTTTAAACATTTGTAAATTTTCGCAACTTTCGGTCGTTTCTGGCAATGTGCTAATATTTTTCAGTCAAGTTACGGAGACACGATGTTCAGTACTCAATTTAAGAATTTTGTTTAATACTTTGTTTTCCATATATTCAAATATCTTTAGCTTTTATTATCTCGAGCTAGATATATGACTTTAAATTCTTATGAGCTTGCTGACTCACCCAAAACTTTTGCCTGCCAGCTACTGAAATAAGCACATATTGTTCAACTTTCTATACTCATAGCCAAAAGGTTCTTTTTCCTGCATGTGAACATGAGAATTCTTGATTCGCTGTTTATAAAGTTTTTAATGAAGAGTAAGCAAAGAAGAGTTTAAGTCCAGTTCGCACGATGTCACTTATCTTTAGTTTATCAGGATGTTAACTTTAGTTTTTACATTATTTCAGCTTTCCAATTTGGAGGAAGGTATTTACACTTTCGTTCTGAAAGTTACTGATGGCAGTGGTCAATTCAGCACAGCTAAAGTGCATGTATTTGTAAAAGCACAAACAAATACGCCACCCGTTGCTGTAGCGGGAGGTAATCAGGTAACGACTCAGAGAAATATTCTATTATTAAAGTTAGTATCAATATTAGATTTACCATTATTTACTTTAGACTATAAACTTACCTTGCAATTGGGTTATACTTAATGGATCTGGCTCTACAGATGATATACGTATACAGAGCTATTCATGGAAGCAAACAACTGGACCAAATACAGCAGTTCTAACAAATAACACAGCGGTGGTAAGTAGCACTACATTTCTAATTACGAAATCAGTATGAGGAATCATTTTTTAAAGGTCACTAATGCCACCTCACTAACACTTGGTTTATATGAATTTGTATTGAGTGTTGTGGATGAGGATAATAATACAGCTAGGGATAGTGTTTGGATCAAGGTCGTGCAGGGTAAGCACTCTAAGATAAATATTTTTTGATAAAATTTATAAATGTTGCATTTCTACGCTCAAACAGAGAAAAATGCGCCACCTGTTGCGAATGCTGGCGGCGATCAGAGCGTGGCACTACCGATATCAGCGCTTTATCTTAATGGTACAACTTCATCGGATGATTTGGCGGTTGAGCGTTATGTGTGGACACGCGAGGAAACAAGTTTAGCAGCTGGTGTAATTGTAGGCGATAGTGACAAACAGCCTGTGATGATTGTAAGTTATTATGAAAATTGATTCGAGAGAGAGAGAGAGTGTGCATGAAAAGCGGTGCAGAAATGGTTGCTAGGTATACCTAAACTAACAACTGTTTGTGCTGGTTGTCATAACTTTATTTCTTACTTTATACTTTTTATTCTCAGCTGGGTAGAGCTCACAGAGTATATCAATTTTGTTCGCATAACGGTACCCTGTAACGGCATAAACTAATCGAGATAGATATATACTTCTATATATCAAAATGATCTGGGCGAAAAAAGAAATTCATTTAGCCATGTCCGTCCGCCCGTCCGTAAACACGATAACTTGAGTAAATTTTGAGGTATTTTGATGAAATTTGGTATGTAAGTTCCTAGACACTCATCTCAGATCGCTATTTAAAATGAACGAAGTCGGACTATAACCACGCCCACTTTTTCGATATCGAAAATTTCGAAAAACCGAAAAAGTGCGATAATTCATTACCAAAGACGGATAAAGCGATGAAACTTGGTAGGTGGGTTTACCTTATGACGCAGAATAGAAAATTAGAAAAATTTTGGACAATGGGCGTGGCAACGCCCACTTTTAAAAGAAGGTAATTTAAAAGTTGTGCAAGCTGTAATTTGGCAGTCGTTGAAGATATCATGATGAAATTTGGCAGGAACGTTACTCCTATTACTATATGTGTGCTAAATAAGAATTAAAAAATCGGATGACGAACTCGCTCACTCTTTAAAAAAAAATTGTTTAAGTAAAATTTTTACAAAAATTGAATATCTTTACAGAATATAAGTAAATTATGTCAACATTCAACGCCAGTAATGATATGGTGCAACAAAATACAAAAATAAAAGAAAATTTCAAAATGGGCGTGGCTCCGCCCTTTTCATTTAATTTGTCTAGAATACTTTTAATGCCATAAGTCGAACAAAAATTTAACAATCCTTGTGACGATAACTGTTTTCTGCGAAAATGGACGAAATCGGTTAAAGCCACGCCCAATTTTTATACACAGTCGACCATCTGTCCTTCCGCTCGGCCGTTAACACGATAACTTGAGCAAAAATCGATATATCTTTACTAAACTTAGTTCACGTACTTATCTGAACTCACTTTATCTTGGTATAAAAAATGGGCGAAATCCGACTATGACCACGCCAACTTTTTCGATATCGAAAATTGAAAAAAATGCCATAATTCTATACCAAATACGAAAAAAGGGATGAAACATGCTGATTGGATTGGTTTTTTGACGCAAAATATAACTTTAGAAAAAACTTTGTACAATGGTTGTGACACCTACCATATTAAGTAGAAGAAAATGAAAAAGTTTTGCAGGGCGAAATCAAAAGCCCTTGAAATCATGACAGGAATACTGTTCGTAATATTACATATATAAATAAATTAGCGGTATCCGACAGATGATGTTCTGGGTCACGCCGGTCCACATTTTGGCCGATATCTCCAAAACGCCTTCACATATACAACTAAGGGCCACTCCCTTTTAAAATACTCATTAACACCTTTCATTTGATACTCATATCGTACAAACACATTCTAGAGTCAGCCCTGGTCCACCTTTATGGCGATATCCCTAAATGGCGTCCACCTATAGAACTATGTCCCACTCCCTTTTAAAATACTCTTTAATACCTTCCATTTGATACCCATATCGTACAAACACATTCCAGGGTTACCCTCAGCTGAGTATGTAATGTTCGGTTACACCCGAACTTAGCCTTCCTTACTTGTTTCAACTAAATTCGTATAAATATGTTTTTTCCCTATATAAATTTAGCTCACAAATCTTGTGCATGGCCGCTACATTTTCAAATTGACTGTTTACGATGAGCAGGGTTTATCCAGTAGTGATACAGTTAGCATTATAGTCAATCCCGATCCATTGTTACTGAATTTGGTACAATTAACACTACCTATGGGTCCTTCTGTGTTGACGCAATCTGAATTAAATTCGATAGTGCAGAAAATCGGTTTACTTTTGGGTGATATGAAAATCTTTGTGCGTGAGCTTAAATATGATGGAAGGCGAGACGATTCTACTATACTGGTATTCTATGTGGAGGTAAGAAGGTGCAATGGATAATTCTATTGAAATTTTATGAAAATTGTGTATTACGAGCTAACAGTAGTTTTCAACCCTTTTACATGATCTTTAGTAGACTTTCAAATGCTTTTTGCTATTCGCTTGCAAAATAATAGAGCAATAATATTTGAATCCATTCAAAATCAGTAGTTATGGCGTAATTTTTCTATATTAAATTTCTTTCAGTCTATGGGTAACGATGGCCAAAGTCATCCGGTCAATGGTTTAACGGTTGAGCAACTACTAAAAGATAAACTTCAGCGTGATGCTGGTCTACTTGGCACCGATTTTACAGATATACGCACAACAGTTTGTCAGAATAAATGCTCGGGTCATGGTGTTTGTAATCCGATAACACGTGCATGCACTTGCGAGGCATTTTGGATGCCATCCATTACTTATTATTGGGGTATCGAAGAGGCCAATTGTGGTGAGTGTAATTTAACAAATTACAAATACTAAATACAAAATACTCTAATTATTTTATTCAATCAGATTGGTCTATTTTATACGTTTTTGTTGGCGTTATAATGAGCTTCCTACTGCTCTCTGCCTTATTTTGGGGCGTTACCTGCGCCTGTAGAAAAACGAAAAAACCACCGAAACGACCAAAACTGCAAAAATATTCATTAATTGGAAATAATGACGAAGAGGCACCGCAATGTGAGTTTGTTATTATAGTAATGGAAACTTACTTAAATAGTTGTTACAGTTTTTCTGTTATGTGTTGTGGGAGGGACGCAACAAATTAAATGGGGTTACACTGAAATTACAGCCCTTGGTCGGGAAAAATCCCGAGTCGCTCCGGTACATAGAACAGGCTGCCTTGGGAAGGCTGTGATGTGTTGTCATGTGAAACTATTTAGAGCGATGAGCGTCGCATATTATTTAATCTGATGATTATGATTTGAATGAAATTGATATGATTTGGTTTGATGCCATGTCATATTGGCTCTAAGGATATGTTGTATGTTCTGTGATTTTTCGATGAACCTTTGAAAGGGTTGCGCTACAAAACCCCTTGAACGGTTTGGGTATTTAAGTGGCCCTTATGGCATACCTGCCGCGGGTATATTATAAGCCCCCTAACCCGCTGGGTATTTACTTAATATTTATCTTTTTTGATTAAAAGCCAAATGAGGTTAAAATGCTTTTTTCATAATTAGTTTATGAAATATTGAATCAATATAACGTGAATGACATTTATCTGAGAGGATGTGATGTTTGATAACTTGAATTATGTTAAATCACATTATACCAAATCGCATCACACTGAAATGCAATCATATCATACCTTGCACTGAATCACATCACATCATGCACTGAACGAAATCAAACGAAATTGTTTTACATCACATAAATATATAATAAATACAAATACAAATACAAATACAAGTTAAAGTGGCTTTTGTGCATGTTATGTGATGCTAAGTGACGTGATGTAATGTTTGATACGCTACATGTAATATGCTTGGTTCAATTATGTAATATTATTTATTTATTTATTAGTCTACAAATTTAACAAATGATCAGACTAAGTATAGTTACGGATTTACTGCACAAAAGCATACAAATTGAACGAAATTTATATTATAAAATATGTATGTATGTTATTAAATCAGTTGTTTGGATGGACTGTGATGCCGAGCAACGAGAATTAATTATTATTGCTGTGGGAATGGACGTGATTTCGAGCAGCTGATGTATATTTAACACATAATAAGTAGGGCTCCGATGTGTGGGAGGTTGGAAAGGACCAAAATTACTGAAGCTGGCGATAAGAGCTGGAGGTTGGAAAGGACGTGATTCCAAGCCACCCACCCAAATCATTGCGTATTCAAGGTAGTCAGTAGATATTTTTTTATTACGAGGAGTGAGTCACACGTATCATTATAAGTGTGATTTGGATGATTTAATAAATACAATTAAAAAAAAATAATAATAAAAATGTAACCTCCGAAGAGATCTAAGGCCAAGCTTCTCTTCCAATTTGCGTCGTGCTCCTCTTGATTTTCCCTACAAATTGGCCGGACGGGACCTACATGTTTTATGCCGACTCCGAACAGCATCTGCAAGGCAGATGAGTTTTCACTGAGAGCTTTTCATGGCAGAAATACACTCGGAGCGCTTGCCAAACACTGCCGGGGGGCGACCCCGCTTAGAAAATTTTCTTCTAATTGAAAACCTTATTTCTAAAATTTTTGATGTTGCTTTGCCCGGGGTGTGAACCCAGAGCATAAGGTGTGGTAAGCGGAGCACGCTACCATCACACCACGGTGGCCGTAATAAATACAAGCAAGTGAATATATTGCTTGTTAATTTAATGCTATAATACAAAGTAAGGTTCTGTGATGTTTATTGATGTGACTTGCGCTGTGATTCAGTTGTTGTTGTTCTGACAGTGCACAGTGGGCCACGAAGGGGTCAAAAGTGGCCATAATTCAAAATCTTATCGAAATAGCTTACAAATTGCCAACTTTAGATTTTTAATTTTTTGGTTTTAATTTTCTAAAATTTTGAAAAAAAAATTTTTTTTTCTAATTTTTTTAATAACAGTTTTTTTAATTTTTAATTTTTAATTTTTTGATTTAAATTTTTTTAAATTTTGAGTAAAAAATTTTATTTGTTTGTAATTTTTTTTTAATTATATATATATTTTTTTGTGTTCTTTTTTTGTTTTCGCTTTATTTTTTTAAATTTTGAGTAAAAAATTTTTTTTTGTAAATTATTTGTTTTTTGCTAGCTTACGATTTTTATTTTTTTGGTTTTAATTTTTTTTAAATTGTGAGTAAAAAAAGTTCGTTTGTAATTTTTTTTTAATTATATTTTTTTTTGTTTTTTGCTAACTTCAGACTTTTTGTAACTTTTTTTAAATTATTTATTTTTTAAATCTATAATTTTTAATTTTAAGTGAGTTTCATTTAAAGTTTGAGTTAAAAAAAATGTTTTCCCTATAAAAAAAAGATTATCTGTGATGTTTATTCGAGTTCATCATCTGACAGTACAACATCATCCAACATGCTTAAAGTTTGAAATAGTCCACTTTCGTCTACTTCTTCCTCATTTTCTTCCACAAATACAGCAGCTGATTTGGATTCAACTTCTGGCATACTGAGCAAATTGCGCACTTCTGTTGGAATTGACAAACATTGCTTATGTTTTAAACGCATTTTGAGACCAATACTTGATATTATTATATCAGATGTGTCCATTGCTCTGTTAAAAACATCCTCAATATTAGATTCTCTGTTATGCTTCCTGCTATGAGCTCATCTGAAATTCTTGTAGTCCATATTTCGGGCTTCAGAAGCTTCTTCCCCTAAAACACCAACAGGTAGTATACTTGTACTAATAATATCAGCACCATGCAGAAGCAGTTTATGCAATGTTGATGGCATAGGGTACCAAGGATAGAGATTTACATATTTCTGAGCAGCAGAGTCATAAACGCTTTGAAATTTGATAGGATCTACTGGAAGATGAATTGAAATCGCGATCAAAATTGTCTTTATCTCTTTCAATAACTCAAAGTCAATTCCAAGACATTGACTTAGTATATCTAGATTTTCAAAAGCTTTCCGGGCAGTGTTACCGTCAATGGTATTTCCAGAACCTTCTGCTTTTGGCTTATCCACAATAAGTCCTAATTTAGATCTAAACTTTTCCTGGATGTGTTTCTTTCTTTCAGCAAATATTGATTTTTGATCAGAGGTACGTATTTGCTATATCTTAAGATCCAGCCTATATGAGATTTTTAAAAAACAGCCGAAAATTTTAATCCACGCATGTAATGGGCTAATTCCATAGACAAGGGATTTTGGGTTCGGTAAAAAAACTTTTAGCTTATTCGAAACATCGTTAAATAATTTGGGTGTGGCATGACAGACAGGACATGTTTGCATACTTTTAGTACCCGTAATGATATTGAGCACCTTGCCATCTATTAGAGTCAGGAACAAAGAGAAATGTATTGAAATGTTCCGATCATCATCACAGCAGCCTGAAAACTTTCTAACTTGTCGATTTGATCCTCTATATTCAACTTTTGCCTTAGGATGACTTCCGCTGATTCAGAAACATTTTCCAAAGATATAGGTCGACAAAATCTGGCTGATTGTGGTGATCTGTTATTCCACAAAACATTATTATTTACGGTTAATATTCGTTGTGGAATGAGCGTAGTTGGAAACCAATTTTGGTCAGTTGGTTTCGAAAGGTTTTCATCAGGAATTGATTTATAATGTTGTTTATAGCTGAATGACCAGAACTGCCATCAAATCCCCATGAACATATTAAAACAGCAGTCGATTCCATAGCGCCGTTTGCAATCATATCATGTATAATAACATTCTTTTGGAATTCAACAATTCCCTTTGCTGTGTGGTTTAACAAAGCTTGTAGTGACACCTCAATTCTCTTCTCAGAAATAGAGATGTATTCTTTAGATGGTCTACATTGAGACTTCATTTCCCTTACATCATTATATGGTGGCCAGATATCGGCACCACTTGATTTGGATTCTAAACGCATATTTGTGTATACGCTCTTAGTAAGATTATTGTTCAACAAAAAGGCTAAAGCTTCTTCAGTGGTTTTTGCTTGGATTGAAATTTCAAACAATTTTCGAACTTGGTTGCTCAATATTTTTTAAACAAAACTTATGACTGAATAAAAATCTTTGTTTCCACTTCTACTTGCTGACTGGCGACATGCTATTAACAACGATTCTGGGCTATGTTTTTGATGCGAGTTAATTTTTGAAACTTCACGTCATTTAGATCGAGAAGATTTGTCATCAAATTTAAGACTCGGACGGCCAGGGCGAGGGCGAGAACCCTGCTCTTGTATTACACAATCTTCAATTTCCAGTTCAGGGATATTACAATTGGAATTCAACCATTCTGCATGCTTTTGTTCGAATCGAGATTTTATTCTACATTCAGCGCTATATTTCAGATTCCGCTTACCATTTAGAGAGTTAATTGATAGTTTCAGTCTAGAAAGAAACTTATTGTCCACTTTGGAAATATCTATATTTTTTTCTGAAAAATATAGTTCATGACTGGTGAAGAATTTCCCTTTTAGTAAATTCTGCCATATTTACGTAAATGTACTTAATCGAAAGAAACAAAATCACGAATATTTAAAAAAATATGCTAAAAAAGCTGAGTTCAATGAAATGTATACTTGATATTAATTTAATTATTACTGCAATTTGGTAAACTAAAAGTTGACCATCAATTTTCGACAAACCCACGGCAATAATGTATTTCAAGGTAATAATGAATGTGAATTTGAATCGACTCCACCAAAATTGCTTAGACGGGAATAGCGCCAGTTAAAAAAAAATGAACAAAAATGAGCAAAAATGAGCAAGATCATCGTAAAGTATATTAAATGTAGAATATATTTTATGTTAAGCGTTTGTGATAGGAGGTGGTACGTAGGAGTACAGGCAAACGATATAGAGCACGCCTCATAAAAAATTAACATTTAATCAATAAAATAAGCAAACATTTATAAATAGGGACTTCTTTAAATCGCTTTTTACTATTTTTTATCGTAATGAACAGTGTTAATAAGAAAAAGAAGAGAAACGTTAAATTTACTATTTTAGGCAATGAAAAATTCAGTTTCAATATACACCCCACCTGTAAATTTTAAATCCAACGCTCTTAATCAGATTGAAATTGTGACCTTAATAATTAAGCAATTACTATAATATTTTACGAACAGTTGCCTTAGTCATTATATATTTTGGCTAATAACACGAAAAATTAAAATTCCAACATGGACTTTTGGCCGTTTTTGACCCCTTCCTGGCCCACTGTGGTAAGTTGATGTGATTTTTATGATGGGTTATTTATCGTTTGATAAAATATAGTATCAATGAAATTGATGTAATATTTGACAATGTGAATTGAGCAACGCACATAACATCACAGCAATACAGGTCATATAATATGTTATCAGATGTTGTAGCGTATGTCTAACTTAAATGCAAGCAAATGTAGACGATCTGATATCACTGATACAACAACAACAGCAACATCTGATATCATCCCCCCAGCGGGTTAGGGGATGTTATCAGATCGTCTACATTTGCTTGCATTTAAGTTACGACATAAAACATCGCATGGCACCTTATGATCTGAAATCAAACTAGTTCGCCTTAAATCATATCAGACTGCACTCAATTACATCTTATTTCATCACATAAAGTTACAACCGTAAACGTTTCAACTTTATTAACACCACCGACTATGTCGCAAAACTGTTCCCCTTTATTTAAGATTATCAAACATATCATTACATTGCTTTGCATCGTCATACCCCCCATCAAATGACGTTTTGAAGAACATTTCTTGAATTTTTTAAAAACTTTCTATAAATTTTGATATATCTTTTTTATACCTTTTCAGTTTGTCGCACAACATCGCTAAGCGATTCTGAAACAGATTCGGATGTTGTCTTCGAAACACGCACAAAACCCAATGGCATACTGCGTTCCAACAACGCAACCAAACATAATAAACATAATAGTCATGGAAACATGCTAAATATGCCATAAATAAATTAGGGCGCAAAGTAAAAACTTAAATAAGCGTGATAAAGTAATAATATTGTTCAAAAAGTTGTTCCTTTTTTCTAAACACTGTATTTGTTTCTTTTATTTCTATAAAAGTCGAGTCGGTTTAATGTTTACACATTTACCAGTTACATAAACGTGGTTGATAAGATTTCAGTATATGGTTTTAATGCTTTAAATCATTCATAATTTTTATTTTATAATTTCATATTTTTAAGGCGTATATTTATATGTATGCGTATTTAAAACTCGACGCATTTTATTTTGTTGAGATATGATGTACATACGGTTACTCACAAAACTAAGTACACACTTGGTTTATGTGAAAAAAACTCAAATGCAGTGGCTCACAGCTTAATTGATAATTTTTATCTAAAATATCACAAATTCCCTAACAGAAACCACATTCAAAAAAATGTCATAGGTTATTCAAAGATAAAGAGAACTAATCAAAAATTCAAAAATGTCCATCAAAATTTGTTTCAGAATTTCCTGAAAATTTTTGAGTATGCAGTTTTGTAGCCCAATAAATTTTAGTATAATAATGTGCAAGTTAGAAATAGCTCAAAATTTTTCCTGAATTTTCAGAATTTTTTTCGGCGAGGGTGTTGAGCAATTTCCCACATAAAAAAATGCATTTTTGTTCATGCGATGTATGGAAGAAATTGCTCAACACCCTCGCCGAAAAAAATTCTGAAAATTCAGGAAAAATTTTGAGCTATTTCTGACTTGCACATTATTATACTAAAATTTATTGGGCTACAAAACTGCATACTCAAAAATTTTCTAGAAATTTGAAAATTTTGATTGTCATTTTTGAAATTTTGATTCATTCTCCTTACCTTTCACATTTTTTTGAATGTGGTTTCTGTTAGGGAATTTGCGATATTTTAGATGAAAATTATCAATTAAGCTGTGAGCCACTGCATTTGAGTTTTTTTCAGCATAAACCAAGTGTGCACTTATTTTTGTAAGTAACTGTATGTGTAAAGGTATTTGTATTTCAGTAATTTTACTCTGCCATAAGCATTCAAAATTTATTGTTTAAGAAAAAAATATTTTACAAAAGCTCATTACTTTAGAGTTCTGTAAAGGCAGTTGCACTTTAAATCACTACTGGGAATATAAAATGTCGCTGGCATCCGGGCCTAAACTTGTTTACTTGATTTGTATGCTACAAATTTCCTCGCACACTTCGCAGCACAATGGCAAAGCTTCTAGCAGCGTTTCACAAATTAAGTATTATCAAGTTTCTATATTGTACTTTATTTTTAATATAAGAAAATATCATATATTTCTGTATTTATTTTTTTATCTATGGCTGTTTGTATAACTAGATTTAGATCGTTTACTTATAAGTTTTTTAATTTTGTATTATGCATTTATATAAGCGCAGAATATTGTATTTTATAACGAATTGTAAATGTGTGTAATTTAATCTAAGCCTATGTGCAACAATTTAATATAGTGCGTATATACAATATGCACGTATATATATAGATCTGTATGAATGTACTTATAAAGATGAAATATTAAACCAACTATTAAATAGTGCGAGACCACAAATTTATAAACTTTTGCATTAAATAAAATAATTAAAAAAAATTTTTAAGTTAAAGGGTTTTATTGAAAACAATACTTACATGAAGTAATAATAATACTAGAAGCTAGAAAATAATTACGTAGGTCCTAGGTACTAGTCATCACACTCCTCATCAATCTAGGGCGTTGATCAAACAATTAAATAAAAGCGTTGGGCACGTGTAATTTCTAAAAATGTGTTTTTTCATAGGTCGCATAACCTGATTAAGGTTCAGTTGGTCTTACTTATGACTATCAATAGAAATTTGACGCGTCCAACGCTTTTATTTAATTTTCTGATCAACGCCCTAGATTAAAGAGGAGTGTGATGACTAGTACCTAGGACCTACGTAATTATTTTCTAGCTTTTAGTATAAATATTACTTCATGTAAGTATTGTTTTCAATAAAACTGTTTATCTTTAACATTTTTTTAAAATTATTTTATTTTCAAGTTTTTAGTCTTTATTTAATTGCCTATTATTTCTCATTCTATTTAGTTCATTTAGTGACTCATTATTACAAGAACTCTTTCCTGACAATTTGTTACAATCTAAGTCCTGAATACATAATCCTTCCAAAGACTTTACTCGACTCTGCGCCACGTATGCTTGTCTCTCCTCCAACTCCATTGGTCATTGGTCGCTTTCTATTCTTGTATGGATTATGTGTTCCAAATATGAGTCAAATCGGACTACAAATACGACTTTTGTGAATATATCGATCTTTGCGCCACCTAGCGGCGAGTTTTTGTCATTGGTCGCTTTCTATTCTTGTATGTATTATGTGTTCCAAATATGAGCCAAATCGGACCACAAATACGATTTTTGTGAATATCTCAATCCTTGCGCCACCTAGCGGCGATTTTTTTTCATAGGTCGCTTTCTATTCTTGTATGTATTATGTGTTCCAAATATGAGCCAAATCGGACCACAAATTCGATTTTTTGCATAGGTCGCTTTCTATTAATGTATGTATTATGTGTTCCAAATATGGACCAAATCGGACAACAAATACGATTTTTTTGAATATCTCGATATTTGCGCCACCTAGCGGCAATTTTTTGTCATTGGTCACTTTCTATTCTTGTATGTATTATGTGTTCCAAATATGAGCCAAATCGGACCACAAATACGATTTTTGTGAATATCTCAATCCTTGCGCCACCTAGCGGCGAATTTTTTTCATAGGTCGCTTTCTATTCTTGTATGTATTATGTCTTCCATATATGAGGCAAATCGGACCACAAATACGATTTTTGTGTAACCTAGCGGCGATTTTTATACCTTTCATGAAAATGAAATGGTATATTAACTTTGGCACGAATCTCAAAATTCTAAGTCCTTAAAGGAAAATAGATAAATCCACCATTAAGTATACCGAAATAATCAGGATGAAGAGCTGAGTTGATTTAGCCATGTCCGTCTGTCTGTTTGTATGCAAACTAGTCCCTCAATTTTTGAGATATCTTGATAAAATTTGGTGAGCGGGTGTATTTAGGTGTTCGATAGGACATTTGTCGGGACCGGCCGGATCAGACCACTATAGCATATATCCTCCATACAACCGATTTTTCAGAAAAAGAAGATTTTTATCATATCTTCCTCAATTTATCAGATTGAAGCCTCAAACATCACCATATGCTTTCGTATATGGCACATATTGTTGTCTGAAAAAATGGATGAGATCGGTATATATATAGTATATATCCCCCACAACCGATTGTTCAGATAAGAAACTTCGTAATTGCTGCCCCATTTTAAGAGCTAGAGGCTGCAAATTTCAAGGAATGCTTACGTATATAGCATATATTGTTGTCTGAAAAAATCATAGAGATAGAGATCGGTGGTATATATAGTATATATATATATAGTGTATATATATTTTCGCAATTTCAGCCCCATTTTAACAGCTAGAAATTTCACCAAATGCTTACGTATATAGCATATATGGTTGTGTGAAAAAATCATAGAGATCGGTGGTATATATATTATATACCCCATATAAACTGTCATTTTTGCCCCTTTTTTACGGCTAGAAGCCATTCAAATTTCATCAAATACTTACGTTTACGTCATATATTGTTGAAATACGTAATTCGTAGTCATAGTTTTTACATGCAGACCACAAAAAACGTGAAACTTTGCATCCTCACACAAAGTACCTACCTATTTTTATTTTTTATTTATCTTAAAAATCGTTTAGGTATGTTCATCTGTTCACTATATATTTCTTATCTTATACAGCCGATTATTTGGAGATAACGAATGGGATAAGATTATTGTTCAGCCCCATTCATGAAAGGTTTGAAGTCTTCGGCACAGTCGAAGAGAGTCCCTTCCTTACTTGTTTTTTCTTATTATTGGATTATCATCGGGTTCTGAACTATACTCCAAGTTTCAAGCCTGTAGCTTATCGGGAAGTTACTTAAATTTCAATTACACATTCGTGCCAGTCAACTCAACGTAAATAAAACCGTTTAAAAAAGTTGTAGCCCATAACCCACCTTTGTTTTCCGGAGACCAATAATTGCCTACATTTCTTTCCGGTTATTGCCGCTACAGTTGCCATTTATTAGAAAACCTTCAAAATTATAATTAAATACTAAGATTAACATTTCAAAGTTATTCCTACCTATTTTCAATAATTTGAAAATTTTCGCTTAAAATTAAAATACAAATTTTTATTATAAACATCATAAAGTGGATGCTTTCTCACTACTTTTTCAAAGTGTAGCCATTCTCCTGCTATAGCACATATACCCAAAAAATAACCAATAGCAAGCGCTACAAATGAGCTCCAGATTTTCGGTAAATCCATGACAGCCTCCTGTCGCGTACTCTCTTCGGCGGGTAGCTCTGCAATGGCATCCTGTAGCCATTTGGTAATGAGACCTTCATTTTTGTTGGTTTGCGATGTGACATGGAAATAAAAGTTAGAAGTGGTGTTTCCACGATAATAAATTGTTTTTAATAAATGAAGCGAATATGGTCGGCATGCCTGCGGTTTGGAAGTTGTATGCTACCCCATACACAAGAAAGGTCTTACGTATTTTCCCTTATGGACTTAGATATGAAAGAATAACTATTTCTATAATCTCTCACATCAAACAATCTGTATCTGCTGTTCTGAATATCGACAAACTAATCCGACTCCTGTTGTTCCGCATCGTGACAGCGCCTGTGGAGGGAAATTGTTGGCATACGCTATCATGCGAACATCGTTGTGGTAGCAAAATGTCAAGTGATATACCGCGGGTATATTCTGACCCCCTAACCCGCTGGGGCGTTGTTTGTAAAAATACCAAAAATCAGCGATTACGTTCAATTACTCGTTCAAGTATATCATCATTCCGAATACGAAAACAGTAGTACGATCGCGTATGTTATAATCCGAAAACCATGTTTTTATAAGAGGAGTTATACGACCATGGATGTTAGTACTCCAAAGCTGGCTAGTTTCCAGTATATTAAGATTTATCGCTTGTACTTCTTCTTCTTCTTGCAGCGATAAAGACACAACCCTAAGAATTTGAGAATCATTAGCGATGATGATCGTGATGGCGATAATCCGGCAATTTCGGGAACGATTTCAAGAAAGGTTTGACGGGGTGTGTGGATTTTAGTAGCCTCTTATGTTAGCATGCCTACTGCGGTCCACTATCGGCCATGGATATCTCTCACCCCCTGCAAGAAGTGGTGAACGAACAGCGATTGCCTAGCCGACACGAACCCATTCCTTCCTAGAAGAGTACTCTATATTGTGTATAGAAGTAAAGAACTGTATATAGCCCGCTTCGTATCTTGCGCCAGTTTGAATCCCGTTCAGTCGTACTCTTGTTATGTCATTTATCGCTGCATGTTCACAGTGATGTTATATCCCCAAATTCGATTCGCTCCACTTGTGAGACTTTTGGAGTTTCCTGAACTCACTGCGGTTGATATACCTAAGCACGTTAGACTTTCCGCTTGTCCAATAACTTAGCCCCATACTTTAGTAATAGTAACACCAAGTTTCTCACGGGTAGGAGTGGTTGAATGCCCTAGAAAGTCATGCTAGTACCTTAATGGTGCCTTTTTTGGAACAAACCAGATAAATATCGCACAAAGGATCATCAAGATCTATAAAACTACCGAAAACCTTTGGGGAGTCTCCTCATTACGACATGAAGAGGAAGTATCGATCGAATGATCATTGTATATAATCCGGATCCCACCAAATTCATTCCGCGAAGGTTTGGCAAGCGTTAACAATGATAATGGTTCTGACTTGATTTCCGGTACTAAGTCTTATATGAGGCCAATCTCGTTCTAATTGCTCTAAAAGCTTCCACGACTTCGTTAACTACAAATATCCAGAAGAAAGTACGACAGAGCCCTTCCTTGAATGACACCCTTGATATTCATTAACATACAGAACTCGCACTCTTATGTTGCGTTGTCGACCCAATTACAAATCATGAAGCCAACTCAAGCAGCTATAGGACTCTGGGATCTATACTGTATAAGTACCCTGCAGATGGCCTCCTATTTAACATTATGAAAGGCACCCTCAATGTCTAGGAAATCTGACAGTATCTTCTCAGTTAATTCAATTTCGTCTGATATAATCCAGCCCTTGACTTGCTTCAAATCCCTACTAATGGTTTGGTATCGGCGTTGCTGTGCGGCATTCTTGTACCGATTAGGAAGGTTTTGGGGATTCTTATCGATGCTGATGGTCATTTGTCGGATATTGATCCGGTACAGTCTGGTAATTTAACACCAATAAGGTACTAGCCCGACCACTTCTGAATCGATTTGAGATGGCCACGTTGAGCCTTTAAGGTCATCCAACAACATCCTTTCGTGAGGAATTTGTGGTCGCCAGAGCCTCGCCTACTAAACTAGGAGTCTTCACGGGTAGGTGAGGTTAACAATTGAGTTCGAGAAGCTGTGAATTGAGCGAGATTCCTGGGAAGGCCAACATCGCGTCTAACTCTGCTACATGGAAGCAAGAACTGACGTTGAGCTCACTTCACTAGAAAGGATACTACAGATAAGCTATTTTACCCTCTTGACGAGCAGTAATTATCAGATGGGAGTATATGGTGAGCACATGGAAATGCCAATATTCTACGCTTTATTAGATGTATAAAATGGTTCAGATTGTGGTACTCCTAAAGGAAAGAATTTATTTCGTCACACAGCTAGTAAGAAAAATTGACCAACCAGCTTAAGTGGTAAGTCTGCTATGTCTTAATGATGCTATGTTTCTTAAAGCTTATTGACGAAGAAATTGAATGCCTCCATAGACTTCCCTCTACCTCCTTCGCGCACTCTTTAGATTAAGAAACCACCCACTTACCTCCTTCACTTAGGCGTCGTAGGTATTTGTTCACATTCGGTTGTAGAGGTGAGTTCTTTTCCAATCCCAGCGCCACTGGCATTTGTATGACACATTGGTCCATTATATGCAATACGACCTCGGTGAATTGGTGCTCTTCACGCCGCTGAGCTCCCTTCATACGTAAATAACGCAGGAAATATTCGTTATCGAAGTAAGCATATTGACCCTTAGCAATGCGTTCGGTCTGAAAATATATGCCGATAAAATTAGATCGGACCAGAGTAAGTCAAGCTTTTTGTACTCACAACACTTTCAATATTATCCACTAATTCCATTTTATGTCCAATCTCCTGAGCAACTTCATCGAATGCCTCCACAAGTAATTGTTTGTTTTCATTAACCCAGGTAGCGCTAGTCACATAGCTTGCGGAGAGCTCTTCAAGCGTATCAATTGTGATGCTGGAAAAGGAAAAAATTTAATCTTCCAAAGGACCACACAGATCATGTAACACTTATTCTGAACACATACCGCGCAGCTGGATTTGCTAAAATCGCTGTCAAGCTTGCTCTATAAATGACCGTTAGCAGACTACAATAAGCCAATACCAACCGGTCAGCATACGCAAACTCCATATGCGTGGTAGGCGTGGCAAAGACACGTACATTAACATGCTGTAGGTGAAGAGTAGACAATTTGCGTATTCATCGAAAAGATCGCTATCACGTTTAGGGAGCGCCTTCAAACGACTAAGGTAACGCCGAAAATTAACATCTCGGAAAAGTTTCGTATCAAAATTATGACGCGGACGTCAGAAGCCCTTACTACGCCACTCCGCCAAATTTAAGATGCGTCGTGGAATGCGACATTGACGTTGCAGAAGTATCGCGTGCAGGCAGGAAACCACATAGAAGACTGTGCCCACTATAAACAGGGAAAGTAGAACACCACCCCACATGCTGCCACTGGAGAGGGAGGGAAAAAGTTATAAGAATATCAGCTGCGAAGTGGAAGATCATTCTATCAAGGTGGCCAGCTCAAAATGACATTTCTAAGTAAATTTGTGAAGAACTTCTCATTTTAAAATCGGCAACCCGGATAGTGATCTCCAGCTCAATCAATAAACTTGCGCATGCTTTACTATTCTCTTACCTGAAAGGCTGTATGAGCGTTCGCCAACTGTCATCTTGTGACGACTCAGGCGTAAGGAATGTCAAACACTCGAAACTGTGAGGCCAAGTGAGATCCAACACTGCTGTATAAAGTTTGAACATGTGCAGATTTCCGATGGCAATGCGAGCACTTCGATTCGCCTAAAAATGAAAAATTGTTTGGTTATTCTCAAGTCACAAACAAACTCCTAGACACAATTAGATCGATGGTATGTTAACGGACAGCCAAGGGTCTCAGTACTAACGGGAACTATCGGGACCTCAACAGATGGGTGAGGTGCACAACGGTAGGGCAGCAATTGAGTAATGGGCGAACAAGAACGGCGTTTAGGCGACGGAGCGTGCCCCTCGGTACAGATTTCGGAGGGATGCGAGTGTTTGTGAAGATGCATTATGTCGTTGCGCGGTAGGTGCTCGTTTGGCGGGGTATTTTTCTACAAAGAGAATTGCGATGATTCGAACCCATGCGCTGAACATCACCCATTCGACATTCGTCTTTTTTTTTGTGACCACTCGAGTATTTGAGTTCAAATATTGAGGCCCATTAAGCATGTACTCTCAATGTTCGAAAAAGCCATCGGCATATGATCTCGTCATTTAGTCAGGTAGTGTATGATTTGGTAGCTTGATAATCTGGTGACGATCTGTCCAATAAGCGAATGCATGGTGGTGGTAAACTCCAAAGTCCCTACAAAACAAAGCGCTCCGTTTTTTACGTGACGAATCAAGCTAGGAAATCCGCATAACAGTTAACAGAGCTGCCTTTCTGCTACCGCTCTCAGAGGGCTTCTCTCCTGAAATATTGTGAGCGATCGATATTGGGATTAGGGGTTAGAAAACTATACCGGTTGCACGGTTAATTAGCAACAGGCATGTTGTGCCCGCTGTGTTGCCGGAAAAGAAACTGATCCAAGCATTTTTAGTCTGAAATTGCAGCTGAGTTATTAGCAGAATACCTCACCAGTCGCAAACAAGTGCACTAACCCACTACTTCCGCATTGATTTGTTGTGGTAGCCGCAAAAATACTCTTTGAATGATATGATATGAGCTCTCCGCGCTCCACTAGTAGAACCTCTTGATACAATTTCGAACCGCCGCGGCAACGTTTTTTGGGCATATCCGACTTTTTGGTCTATGGATTTTAGTTTTCTCTTTCGACAGGAATATCTTACCGCGGGAATATTCTTAACTCATTACACCGTTGGGTCTTCGGTTCTGGCCAAGTTAGAAGCTTTATCTGACAAAGTAGTACCAGCTCCAGACTTTTCATAACTGGAATACCCTCGTACGACCTCCAAATTACTGCCGAAAGGCAACTTCTTAAAAAAAACTTTCGGAGGTATTTCGATATCAGTTGTCCTGTCCCTTGAAACTGGGACCTCAACACTATCTCCTTACCACAAATGCCTTTGATCAAACCTATCGACACAAATTTGGATTTACTGCAAACCTTTTAGGTTGACTTAAATAAAATAGCACAAGCTTGTCATTCAATCTAAGGCTTTAAGTAATTATAATCATACAAACACATTTGTACTCACCATAGCACCAAGTATACCCGAGTAACTGCCATTTGGCAGCTCTTTACCCCAGTGTTCCAAAGCAGCATCGCTTGTTTCATAAAAATTTGGCTTGAAGTTAAGTCTAACGCCAAGTGCTTTAACTATTTCCACTTCAAGACCAACAAAACTCGTTTTATCTCCGCTACGTTTGACCATGGGTACATGCTCAAAGACTACGATGGGTAGAGAAACCCCTGAAAAATTATGAAGTTTACTCTACGTTATTGTGTATATAAGAGTTTACGGTTTGGTTAAAAAAAAATACCTTTCAAATTTGATGTTCGATCCTGATAGAGTTTATTCATTTTTATATGTTTACCCTTCTCCCACATCATAAGACGCTTGGTCACCACTAACCCATTCAAGATGTCTGGATACGCAATGGTGCTAAGGCGAAATCTGAAGAAAATATTAAATAAAATTTAGCGGCGGCATATAATTTCACAAATACTGGTATTCATTCAGCGTAGTTTTATATGTGTGAAAAGATCTAAAGTTTGGATAAAGAACTGTACCCCGAAGCTGAGATGGACAGATTCCAGCTTAGGATAAAGAACAGTCCCTCTATGTTTCGTTGTGTATGGGTTATTCGTTTTCCCGGTATTCCAAACGAAGCAAATTCTCTGGTCTACATGCTTCCTAAGGAGTAAGTAAGAAAAGAAATTCCGCTGAGTACCTCGATGAATTTAGATTGTCTAAAACATGGCATGTTACGTCAGTACTCCTCAGTGCTCCTTTTTAATTTTTCCTACAAATTGGCCGGACAGTATCTACTTGTTTTATGCCGACTCCGAATGGCATCTACAAGGCAAATGAGTTTTCACTGAGAGCTTTTCATGGCAGAAATACACTCGGAGTACTTGCCAAACACTGCCGAGGGGCAACCCCGCTTAGAAAAATTTTCTTCTAATTGAAAAAAACTTGTTTCTAAAATTTTTATGTTGCTTTGCACGGGGCATGAACCCAGGATCCTTGGTGTGGTAGGCAGAGCACGCTACCATCACACCACGTTGGCCGCCAATCCCTAAATACTTTGGGACAAATTGACTTAAGCGGCCCAGACCCGATGGGTCTTGCAGGCGCGGTATCTCTGAATAAGCTATTCGCTTGCTCATTCTTTTCAACTTCCCCTGTGACGCAGAACGCAGGCCAGCAATATATTCCTTTGCGTTCAATATTTTTTCGAAGGCAATCTTTTTTAGGATATTACACAAAAAAAAGTTAAAGTAATATTTGGCACGGCATACCGTAGTATTATTTAGGTGGAGGCTCTCTTCCAATTTGAACCGTGCTACTTTTTGACTTATATGTTATATGTCGACTACAACGTCATCTGTCGAAGAAGATTAAAATGCCGAGAAGCTTTTCTCCGCGTAACTGCTGCTGCTGCCAAAAGGCGACCCTGTCTTAGAAAACTCTTCCTAAGTATTTATATGTTAGTTGTCCCGTCACTTTAGTCGGGGACCTTTCGTTATCCAGGTCTGCCCATTTTCAATACATCACAGCGGGCACCGTGTACTCTTAACAATTTCATTCGAGATTTTAAGCCATGTTACAGGATGCTATAGTTTACAAAGCTCGCAATTTTTTGCATAAGTGGGACCATTTTTAGTATTACTACATGTTGTTGTTGTTGTAGCCGCTTTGGGGAGTCAAATGTTAGAGGAGTTTTGTTGATGCAGACAGTGCTTTGCCGAATATGAATCCGGTACGTCCCGGTATTAACAACATCTGTCTTCGGTTAGGGATTAGGTCAAGTAGATGTAACAACTTCAGTGGAGGCATTAATTCCAACTCCAACAATTCGCATCTGAAGTTATAAATTCCTTGTCTATTCCTACCCAGGACGTGTATGGTTGGCGCTTAATCATTGTAGTGTCTGGGTAGAATACAATATTTACACGACTTCATTGTATAAGCCCAGATTTCTGTAGCATACATTTATATAGAATCAAGCTTCTTAGACTTGGGCTTGCTCCACCGATATTTGCTTTTAAATGGCTCAAGTGCGCAATTTTATGTAATACCTTATTGTATGCACCTCGAAAGTAGGTAATTCGTAGTGCTGGGCGCTTATGGTTTTCCCTAAATTCATATTAGTGGTGGTGACGATCTTGTTTTTGAAGTCTATAAAAAAGTGCCTCCTTGTATGCTCCATTTGAGAAGAATGAATTAGAAGACGACTTGCCCATAAGGACCTCGTACAGATTAAATGTGTTTATAGTTTTACCAGAATTTTGCTCGACGACCAAAATAACTTCGTCGTATTAGAAGTCTTCTGGGACCTATGAAATTTGTAACCCAACACATGACGCCAGCAGTCAGTCTCCAGTAAGAAAGCCCATAATGAGTCGATAATAATGATAATATTAACATTACATGGTTCCCGAGTCGGCATAGTTCCAGAAGTTGCTAGTAATAGAACATACCGGTCGTATACCCGACAAAGGAATGTCACCATTTAAGTAAACCTTCGGGGTGTGTTTTTGTGGTTAACAACAATAACAAGAACTTTAAATGTATTTTTTACTTCAAATGTGACAATTAGGGATCCTTATCTACTTTCGGCGAAGTAGTCCCCCCCTATCTGGCGTGAAGAGTTATTGAGGAAAGTTTATTTACAATTTTTTTCTGCAGAATAACTTTGCTTTTCGTTAGAGAATGAGACTTGATTTCTTCCAACCGGTAGCGAAAATTGTAGCTCCAAGTTACCTCAGGACTGTGCTTATGAACGCATCAACAAAATAGTAGTTCAGCATGATACGACTTCTGAATCTGTACATCCGATTTTACACATTTTAAAAGCAAATATGACGACCTGATACATGTTTCTTACAGATCTTCTCCCCAGAAGATTGTTCATATGTTGACCAGTGTTTTGCAGGGTTTTTCTGTATGTATTCTATTTGGACTTAGAGCTTTCTGAGCTGCCTGTGTGGGTATTCCATCAAGCCTGTACGCCTTCATAGTGCCAAAAAGGCCCTCAGTGGTATTTGCGTACAATTTATTTTATGAAATATTTTAAGCGGCAGGGACTCAATTTTGAGCGAAACACTAATGCATTATTTGAACCGGGTTTCCCGGAAGGACCCTAGGTAGTAAGAAAAGAACAATTGATATATTTTAACCCTATAACCGCGCAGAATCTCGTTTTATTCAAACGGCATGTATTTGATTTCATTTTACAAAGTTATATCAGTTATATTTTCAAAAATTTCATATTTTGGAGTTGTTTAACCCTTCATTGATCACTGATTTTTTGAAATTAAATCAATGTTTTTGTCTTCTTCTTACACAGTTTTAGCTGAAGAGAATTGCAGTATTTATTGGAAGAATTGTTTACTAAAATATCTTAACCCTTTAGCACCCACCTTCTTTTTTAACATTGAGACGATCTTTTCACAAAAAATATAACTACGTGTGTCCAATTTCAATATTTCAATCATATAAGTAAGATGCACTCACATTTGTTGTATACAAAATTTTGTTTGAAGCATGTTTTAACCCTACAGCGACACTAACTTTTTGAAAACATAACGCGGCGCAATTTTGCCTAGTTTTATACAGTTTGGTATGAAGGAACCTATGGTGAAATATGGAAAAATATCCTCTTGGAAAACCTAAAACCGCACTTTTACTTTTTAAATAGGATGTCCTTATTTGTTCGGAAAGTTCAATTGAAAAATTTCCAAAAATAAATTTATTCTGAACTATAAAAAATTTGTTGTTCTTCTACCGGGAAGCTTTCTTCTTGAATTAAATTAAATATTTATTATAAATTAAAGGAATCAATTTTTATTCAACACACATATAGTAATAGGAGTAACATTCCTGCCAAATTTCATCATGATATCTTCATCGACAGCCAAATTACAGCTTGCAAAACTTTTAAATTACCTTCTTTTAAAAGTGGGCGGTGCCACGCCCGTTGTCCAACATTTTACTAATTTTCTATTCTGCATCATAA
>JARSSU010043004.1:0-12533 GCA_029619165.1 Eurosta solidaginis
CTTTTTTTTTTTTTTTTTACAATCAGAAATGATCTTGGGAAGGTCCAAAATTATTCCGAAATAGTCTAGGAAAAGTTCAGAAGGAATTACCTGAGGGTTCCCTGGACGAATCCTGAAAGCCACTCTAAATGATCCCGAAAAAGTCCCGAAATGACCCTGACTGGACCCGAAAGGATCCGAAAACTACCAGAAATGATGCCGGAAATGTCCTCAAATGATCACCTAATAGTCCGAAAGACCCTGACGGGATCCGAACGGATCCGACAACTATCTAGAAATGATGCCGAAAGGGCCCGCAATGATCCCGTATTAGTCGAGAAAAAGTCCCGAATGAACCGACGGGATGCCGGACGAATCCCAAAAACCACCAGAAATGTGCCGAAGGACACCAAATGATCCGAAAAAGTCCCGCAATAATTCCGACGGGATCCTGAGCGGATACCGAAACCATCCAGAAGTGATGCGAAAAGGCCCTCAAATGATCACCTAATAGTCCCAAAATGACCCTGACGGCATCCCGGACAGATCCGAAATCCATCCAGAAATGATCTTGGGAGGGTCCCAAAATTATCCCGAAATAGTCTGGGAAAAGTCCAGAAATTACCTGACGGATACCGGACGAATCCTGAAACCAATCTTAAATGATGCCGAAAAAAGTCCCGAAATGACCCTGATGGGACCCGGAAAGGATCCCGAAAACTAACCAGAAATGATGCCGGAAAGGTCCTCAAATGATCTCCAATAGTTCCGAAAAGACCCTGACGGGATCCCGAACGGATCCCGACAACTATCCAGAAATGATACCGAAAGGGCCCGCAAATGATCCCGTATTAGTCGAGAAAAAGTCCCGAAATGACCCCGACGGGATGCCGGACGAATCCCAAAAAACCATCCAGAAATGATGTCGGAAGGGACCCCAATGATCCCGAAAAAGTCCCGCAATTATTCCGACGGGAATCTGAACGGATACCGAAAACCATCCAGAAGTGATGCCGGAACGGTCCTCAAATGCTCACCTAATAGTCCCAAAATGACCCTGAGGGCATCCCGGACAAATCCCGAAATCCATCCAGAAATGATCTTGGGAAGGTCCCAAAATGATCCCGAAATAGTCTCGGAAAAGTCCAGAAATTACCCTGACGGGTTCCCGGACGAATCCTGAAAGCCATCCTTAAATGATCCCGAAAAGCCCCGAAATGACCCTGACGGGATCCCGAAAGGATCCAAAAACTATCCAGAAATGATGCCGGAAAGGTCCTCAAATGATCCCTAATAGTTCCGAAATGACCGTGACGGGATCCCGAACGGATCCCGACAACTATCCAGAAATATGCCGAAAGGGTCCGCAAATGATCCGTATTAGTCGAGAAAAAGTCCCGAAATGACCCCGACGGGATCCGGACGAATCCCAAAAACCATCCAGAAATGATGCCGGTAGGTATCCCAAATGATCCCGAAATAATCCCGAAATGACCTCGTCGGCATCCCGGACGGATACCCGAAAATATCCAGAAATGATGCCGAAAGGTCCCAAATGATCCCGAAAATAGTCCCGAAATACCCTGACGGGATCCCGGACGGATCCCGAAAACCATCCAGAAATGATGCCGGAAGGCCCCAAATGATCCCGAAAAAGTCCCGAAATGACCCCGACGGATCCCGGACGGATCCCGAAAACCATCCAGAAATGATGCCGGAAGGGTCCCAAATGATCCCGAGCAAAAGTCCCAAAATATCCCGACAGGGATCCGACGGCATCCGAAAACATCCAGAAATGATCCGGAAAGGTCCCCAAATGATCCCGAATAAGTCCCCGAAAAAGTCCCGAAATGACCCATGATCGGAGTCCCGAGGATCCCGAAATACCATCAGAAATATGCCGAAGGGTCCCAAATGATCCGTATAGCCCGAAAAAGTCCCGAAATGACCCTGACGGGATCCCGAAAGGATTCCGAAAACAATACAGAAATGATGCCGGAAAGGTCCTCAAATGATCCCCTAATAGTCCCGAAATGACCGTGACGGGATCCCGACAACTATCCAGAAATGATGCCGAAAGGGTCCCGCAAATGATCCCGTATTAGTCGAAAAAAAGTCCCGAAAGGACCACGACGGGATCCCGGACGAATCCCAAAAACCATCCAGAAATGATGCCGGTAGGTATCCCAAATGATCCCGAAATAGTCCCGAAATGACCTCGTCGGCATCCCGGACGGATCCCGAAAATTATCCAGAAATGATGCCGGAAAGGTTCCCAAATGATCCCCTAATAGTCCCGAAATTACCCTAATGGGATCCCGGACGGATCCCGAAAACCATCCAGAAATGATGCCGAAAGGGTTCCCAAATGATCCCGTATTAGTCGCGAAAAAGTCCCGAAATGACCCCGACGGGATCCCGGACGGATCCCGAAAACCATCCAGAAATGATGCCGAAAGGGTTCCCAAATGATCCCGTATTAGTCGCGAAAAAGTCCCGAAATGACCCCGACGGGATCCCGGACGGATCCCGAAAACCATCCAGAAATGATGCCGGATGAGCCCCAAAATGATCCCGAAAAAGTCCCCAAATGACCCCGACGAGATCCCGGACGGATCCCGAAAACCATCCAGAAATGATGCCGGAAGAGCCCCCAAATGATCCCGAAAAAGTCCCCAAATGACCCCGACGATATCCCGGACGGATCCCGAAAACCATCCAGAAATGATGCCGGAAGAGCCCCCAAATGATCCCGAAAAAGTCCCCATATGACCCCGACGAGATCCCGCACGGATCCCGAAAACCATCCAGAAATGATGCCGGAAGGGTCCCCAAATG
This sequence comes from Eurosta solidaginis, assembly GCA_029619165.1. Lineage (NCBI taxonomy): Eukaryota > Metazoa > Arthropoda > Insecta > Diptera > Tephritidae > Eurosta > Eurosta solidaginis. The sequence continues at coordinate 2,818 of JARSSU010043004.1, forward strand.
ATCGCGAAATAGTCCCGAAATGATTCCGGAATAGTCCCGAAAATGTTCCAAAATAACCCCGACGGGATCCCGGACGGATCCCGTAAAACTATACAGAAATGATCCCGGAAGGGTCCCAAAATGATCCCGAAATAGTCCCGAAAAAGTCCCGAAATTACCCCGGCGTAATCCCGGACCGATCCCGAAAACCATCCAGAAATGATCCCGGAAGGGTCTCGATATGACCCTTACGGGATTACAAATAAGGTGAAGCTAATTATAAAACCATGTTAATAAGGCAGCAGGCGCATTGGAGCGAATAAAAAGTTAGATAGAAACATACAGGTAAAGCTAATAAAAGCGTGCTAATAAAAACAATTGATGGAGGGCGGATGGCGGGAGTAGAGGAGAGGACCACTGATCGTTCCTCCAAAATTGTCTAGATCTCGTTCTGTATGTACCAGATACCAAAAACTATTGATTTAGGAGAAAATTTAGATTGAGTTATAACAATTTATGGATTTTACACCAGAGGGGGAGATAAAGGGGGGGGGGCGGAGGGTGTCACTGCTTACTTTGTAAGCCCTCGACTTATTTGACCCCTTGAGTCTGTGATATTGGTGAAGGCCAGTATACGTAAAGTTATAATGTGTAAAAATTATGAAAAATAATTTCTCGAAGGGGTCGTGGGACCCCCACCCCTCTTTCCATGTTCGAAAAAAATTTCGCTAGTAGACTACTGTCTGTGTCCCAAATTTCATCAAAATCCGTGTAGCCATTCTGGCGTGATTCAGTCGCAAAGACGAAAAAATATAATAATTAAATTATAACTGTTCCTAGGGGGCGGGGACCACGCCCCTTTTGAAAAATATATAGCTAGTAGATCCTTCTAGACTATTGGCTATATGTGTGCAAAATTTCATCCAAATCGGTCCAGCCGTTCTTGCGTTATTGAGTCACAAAGACAAACGTCTGGACAAACATCCAAACATCAAACATCCAAACATCTTAACATCCAAACTTTGCCATTTATAATATACTAGCCTTTACCCGCGGCCCCGTCCGCAAGGAGAAAATTAAATATATGGGATATTCACGTTAGCCTGCTTATCAAGTTATCTGTTTAAAAAGATGTTTCTGTCCAATACATTTTATTTTTGTAATTGAGTAAAAAAAGAACTAAATGAGCTGATAACCTGACAGGATCCCCAAATGATCCCGAAATTATCCAGAAAAATCCACGAAATGACCCCGACGCTATCGCGGACAGATCCCGAAAACCATTTAGAAATGCCACGGAAGGGTCTCCAAAAGTTCCCGGAATAGTCCCAAAAAACCCGAAATGACAACGACACGATTCTAGACTTATCCAGAGAACCACAAAGAAATGATGCCTGAAGGGTACCAAAATGATCCCGAAATAGTCCCGAAAAAGTTCCGAAATGACCCTGACGGGCTCCCGGACGGTTCTCAAAAACCATCCAGAAAATATCCAGGAAGGGTCCTTAGGGGATCCACGACGGATCGCGAAAACCATACAGAAATGATTCCGGAAGGGTCCCAAAATGATCCCGTATTAGTCCCGAAAAAGTCCTGAAATGACCCCGACGGGATCCCAGACGGATTCCGAAAACTATCCAGAAATGATGCCGGAAAGGTCCTCAAATGATCCCCTAATAGTCCCGAAATGACCCTGACGGGATCTCGAACGGACTCCTAAATGACCCTGACGGGATCCCGGACAGATCTCGAAATCCATCCAGAAATGATCTTGGAAACCCAAAATAATCCCGAAACAATATCTGAAAAGTCCAGAAATTACCCCGACGGGATCCCTCACGGATCCCAAAAACTATCCAGAAATGATGCCGGAATGTCCTCAAAAGATCCCCTAATAGTCCCGAAATGACCGAAAACCATCCAGAAATTATGCCGGAAGGGACCCCAAATGATCCCGAATACCATACAGAAATGATGCCGGAAAATACCCCAAATGATCCCCAAATAGTCCCAAAAAAGTTCCGAAATGACCCGGAAGGGATCCCGGACGGATCCCGAAAACCATCCAGAAATTATGCCGAAAGGGTCCCCTAATGATCCGATACCAGTCGATAAAAAGTCCCGAAATAACCCCGACGGGATGCCGGACGGATCCTCAAAATCATATAGAAATGATGCCGGAAGGTACCCCAAATGATCCCGAAATAGTCCCGAAATGACCCTGGCAGGATCCCGTACGGATCCCGAAAACCATCCAGAAATGATGCCGAAAGGCTCCCCTAATTATCCCGTATTAGTCCCGAAAAAGTCCCGAAATGACCCCGACGGGATTCCTGACGGATCCCGAAAAGCATCCAGAAATAATGCCGAAAAGGTCCCCAAATCATCCCGTATTAGTCAAGAAAAAGTCCTGAATTGACCCCGTCGGGATCCCGGATGGATCCCGAAAACTATCCAGAAATGATGCCGGAAGGTATCCCGAAATAGTCCCGAAATGACCCTGACGGGATCCCGGACGGATCCCTAAAACCATCTAGAAATGGTGCCGGAAGGTACCTCAAATGATCCCGAAATAGTACCGAAATGACCCCGACGGGATCCCGGACGGATCCCGAAAACCATCTAGAAATGATGCCGGAAGGTACCCCAAATGATCCCGAAATAGTCCCGAAATGACCCCGACGGGATACCGGACGGATCCCGAAAACCATCCAGAAATGATGCCGAAAGCGTCCCAAATGATCCCGTATTCGTCGAGAAAAATTCCCGAAATGACCCCGACGGAATCCCGGACGGATCCTCAAAACCATATAGAAATGATGCCGGAAGGTACCCCAAAGGATCCCGAAATAGTTCCGTAATGAACCTGACGGGATCCCGGACGGATCCCGAAAACCATCTAGAAATGATGCCGGAAGGTACCCCAAATGATCCCGAAATAGTCCCGAAATGACCCCGACGGGATCCCGGACGGATCCCGAAAACCATACAGAAATGATGCCGAAAGCGTCCCCAAATGATCCCGTATTAGTCGAGAAAAAGTCCCGAAATGAACCCGACTGGTTCCCGGACGGATCCCGAAAAGCATCCAGATATGATGCCGAAAGGGTCCCCAAATGATCCCGTATAAGTCGAGAAAAAGTCCCGAAATGACCAAGACGGGATCCCGGACGGATCCCGAAAACCATCCAGAAATGATGCCGAAAGCGTCCCCAAATGATCCCGTATTAGTCGAGAAAAAGTCCCGAAATGACCCCGACGGGATCCCGGACGGATCCCGAAAACCATCCAGAAATGATGCCGAAAGGGTCCCCAAATGATCCCGTATAGTCGAGAAAAAGTCCCGAAATGACCCCGACGGGATCCCGGACGGATCCCGAAAACCATCTAGAAATGATGCCGGAAGGTACCCCAAATGATCCCGAAAATAGTCCCGAAATGACCCGACGGGATCCCGGACGGATCCCGAAAACCATCTAGAAATGATGCCGAAAGGTCCCCAAATGATCCCGTATTAGTCGAGAAAAAGTCCCGAAATGACCCGACGGGATCCCGGACGGATCCCGAAAACCATCCAGAAATGATGCCGAAAGGTCCCCAAATGATCCCGTATAAGTCGAGAAAAAGTCCCGAAATGACCCAGACGGGATCCCGGACGGATCCCGAAAACCATCCAGAAATGATGCCGAAAGCGTCCCCAAATGATCCCGTATTAGTCGAGAAAAAGTCCCGAAATGACCCCGACGGGATCCCGGACGGATCCCGAAAACCATCTAGAAATGATGCCGAAAGGTACCCCAAATGATCCCGTATTAGTCGAGAAAAAGTCCCGAAATGACCCCGACGGGATCCCGGACGGATCCCGAAAACCATCTAGAAATGATGCCGAAAGGTACCCCAAATGATCCCGTATTAGTCGAGAAAAAGTCCCGAAATGACCCCGACGGGATCCCGGACGGATCCCGAAAACCATCTAGAAATGATGCCGAAAGGGTCCCCAAATGATCCCGTATTAGTCGAGAAAAGGGTCCCGAAATGACCCCTGACGGGATCCGGACGGAACCCGAAAACCATCCAGAAATGATGCCGAAAGGGTCCTCAAATGATCCCGTATCAGTCGAGAAAAAGTCCCAGAAATGACCCCGACGGGACCCGGACGGATCCCGAAAACCATCCAGAAATGATGCCGAAAGGCTCCCCAAATGATCCCGTCTTAGTCGAGAAAAAGTTCCGAAATGACCCCGACGGGATCCCGGACGGATCCCGAAAACCGTCCAGAAATGATGCCGGAAGGGTCCCCAAATGATCGCGAAATAGTCCCGAAATGATCCCGGAATAGTCCCGAAAATGTCCCAAAATAATCCCGACGGAATCCCGGACGGATCCCGAAAACTATACACAAATGATCCCGGAAGGGTCCCAAAATAATCCCGGAATAGTCCCGAAAAAGTCCAGAAATGACCCCGGCGGGATCGCGGACGGATCCCGAAAACCATCCAGAAATGATCCCTGAAGGGTCTCGAGATGACCCAAACGGGATTACAAATAGGGTGAAGATAATTATAAAACCATGTTAATAAGGCAACAGGCGCGTTGGAGCGAATGAAGAGTTACAAAGAAACATACAGGTAAAGCTAATAAAAGCGTGCTAATAAAAACAATTGAAGGAGGGCGGATGGCGGGAGGAGGAGAGTACCACTGATCGTTTTCCAAAATTGTTTAGATCTCGATCTGTATGAGCCAGATACCAAAAATTATTGATTTTAGGACAAAATTTACATTGAGTTATAACAATTTATAGATTTTGCACGAGAGGGGAAAGTGTATCACTGCTCACTTTGTAAGCCCTCGACTTATTTCACCCCATTGAGTTTGTAATATTGGTGAAGGTCAGTATACGTAAAGTTATAATGTGTAAAAATTGTTAAAAAGTAATTATTCGAAGGGGTCGTGGGACCCCCTTCCCCCTTTCCATGTTCGAAAAAAATTTCGCCAGTAGCCTATTATCTCTGTCCCAAATTTCATCAAAATCCGTGAAGCCGTTCTGGCGTGATTCAGTCGCAAAGACAAAAAATATAATAATTAAATTATAACTGTTCCTAGGGGGCGGAGACCACGCCCCTTTTGAAAAATATATAGCTAGTAGATCCTTCTAGACTATTGGCTATATGCATGCCAAATTTCATACAAATCGGTCCAGCCGTTCTTGCGTGATTGAGTCACAAAGACAAACGTCTGGACAAACATCCAAAACATCCAAACATCCAAACATCTCAAACATCCAAACTTTCCCATTTATAATATATACTAGCCTTTACCCGCGGCCCCGTCCGCAAGGAGAAAATGAAATATGTGGGCTATTCACGTTAGCCTGCTTATAAAGTTATCTGTTTAAAATTTTTTTCTGTCTAATGCATTTTATTTTTGTAATTGAGTAAAAAAAAGAACTTTATGAGCTGATAACCTGATAGGATCCCAAAATGATAACGAAATTATCCAGAAAAAGCCACGAAATGACCCCGACGCTATCGCGGACGGATCCCGAAAACCATCCAGAAACGCCCCGGAAGTGTTTCCAAAAGTTCCCGAAGTAGTCCCAAAAAAACCCGAAATGACAACGACACGATTCTAGACTTATCCAGATAACCACACAGAAATGATGCCTGAAGGGTACCAAATTGATCCCGAAATAGTCCCGAAAAAGTTCCGAAATTACCCTGACGGGCTCCCGGACGGATCTCAGAAACCATCCAGAAAATATCCAGGAAGGGTCCCTAAATTATCCCGACTAACTCCAGAAAAAGTTCCGAAATGGCTCCGAGGGGATCCACGATGGATCGCGAAAACCATACAGAAATGATTCCGGAAGGATTCCAAAATGATCCCGAAATAGTCCGGAATTGACCCAGATGGGATCCCGCACAGATCCAGAAATGATCCCGGAAGGGTGCAAAAACTATCCCGGAAAAGTAACAAAAAATCCCGAAATGGCTCCTACGGCATCCCGGACGGATCCAGAAATGATCTCGGAAGGGTCCCCAAATGATCCCAAAATGGTCCCGAAATGACCCTGATGGATCCGGCAAACCATCAAGAAATTATGCCGAAAGGGTCCCAAAATGATCCCGAAATAATACAGAAAAAGTCACGAAACGACCCCTAGAGGATCCCCAAATGATCCCGTATTAGCCCCGAAAAGGTCCCGAAATAACCCCGACGGGATCCCGGACAAATCCCGAAAACCATCCAGAAATGATGCCGGAAGGAATCCCAAATGATTCCGTAAAAGTCCCGCATTGATTCCGACGGGATCCCGAACGGATACCGAAAATCATCCAGAAGTGACGCCGGAAAGGTCCTCAAATGATCACCTAATAGTCCCGAAATGACCCTTAAGGGGTCATGGACGGATCCCATAAACCATCCAGAAATGATCCCGATATATTCCCGAAGAAGTCCCGAAATGACCCTGACGGGATCTCGAACGCACCCCTAAATGACCCTGACGGGATCCCGGACAGATCCCGAAATCCATCCAGAAATGATCTTGGGAGGGACCCCAAATGATCCCGAAAAAGTCCCGCAATGATTCCGAGGGGATCCTGATCGGATACCGATAACCATCCAGAAGTGATGCCGGAAAGGTCCTCAAATGATCACCTAATACCAAAATGACCCTGACGGCATCCCGGACTGATCCCAAAATCCATCCAGAAATGATCTTGGGAAGGTCCCAAAATTATCCCGAAATAGTCTCGGAAAAGTTCAGAAATTACCCTGACGGGTTCCCGGACGAATCCTGAAAGCCATCTCTAAATGATCCCGAAAAAGTCCCGAAATGACCCTGACTGGACCCCGAAAGGATCCCGAAAACTATCCAGAAATGATGCCGGAAATGTCCTCAAATGATCACCTAATAGTTCCGAAAAGACCCTGACGGGATCCCGAACGGATCCCGACAACTATCTAGAAATGATGCCGAAAGGGCCCGCAAATGATCCCGTATTAGTCGAGAAAAAGTCCCGAAATGAACCCGACGGGATGCCGGACGAATCCCAAAAACCAGCCAGAAATGATGCCGGAAGGGACACCAAATGATCCCGAAAAAGTCCCGCAATAATTCCGACGGGGATCCTGAGCGGATACCGAAAACCATCCAGAAGTGATGCCGAAAGGTCCTCAAATGATCACCTAATAGTCCCAAAATGACCCTGACGGCATCCCGGACAGATCCCGAAATCCATCCAGAAATGATCTTGGGAGGGTCCCAAAATTATCCCGAAATAGTCTGGGAAAAAGTCCAGAAATTACCCTGACGGATACCGGACGAATCCTGAAACCAATCTTAAATGATGCCGAAAAAGTCCCGAAATGACCCTGATGGGACCCGGAAAGGATCCCGAAAACTACCAGAAATGATGCCGGAAAGGTCCTCAAATGATCCCCAATAGTTCCGAAAAGACCCTGACGGGATCCCGAACGGATCCGACAACTATCCAGAATGATACCGAAAGGGCCCGCAAATGATCCCGTATTAGTCGAGAAAAAGTCCCGAAATGACCCCGACGGGATGCCGGACGAATCCCAAAAACCATCCAGAAATGATTTTGAAGGTACCCCAATGATCCCGAAAAAGTCCCGCAAATGATCCCGACGGGAATCTGAACGGATACCGAAAACCATCCAGAAGTGATGCCGGAAGGTCCACAAATGCTCACCTAATAGTCCCAAAATGACCCTGAGGCATCCCGGACGAATCCGAAATCCATCCAGAAATGATCTGGGAAGGTCCCCAAATGATCCCGAAATAGTCTCCAAAGTCCCGAAATTACCGTGACGGGTTCCCGGACGAATCCTGAAAGCCATCCTAAATGATCCCGAAAAAGCCCCGAATGACCCGACGGATCCCGAAAGGATTCCAAAAACCATCAAGAAATGATGCCGGAAGAGCCCAAATGATCCCGAAAAAGTCCCCAAATGACCCCGACTACTCCAGAAAGGTTCCGAAATGGACCGAGGGAATCAACGACGGATCGCGAAAACCATACAGAAATGATCCGGAAGGATCCAAAATGATCCCGAAATAGTCCGGAAATGACCAGATGGGATCCGCACACGATCCAGAAATGATCCGGAAGGGTCCAAAAACTATCCCGGAAAAGTAACAAAAAATCCCGAAATGGCTCCTACGGCATCCCGGACGGATCCAGAAAATGATCTCGGAAGGGTCCCCAAATGATCCCAAAAATGGTCCCGAAATGACCCTGATGGATCCGGCAAAACCATCAAAAATGATGCCGGAAGGGTCCCCAAATGATCCCGAAATAAAACAGAAAAAGTCACGAAACGACCCCTAGAGGACCCCCAAATGATCCCGTATTAGCCCAAAAAAGTCCCAAAATGACCGACGGGATCCCGAAAGGATCCCGAAAACAATACAGAAATGATGCCGGAAAGGTCCTCAAATGATCCCCTAATAGTCCGAAATGACCCGTGACGGGATCCCGACAACTATCCAGAAATGATGCCGAAAGGGTCGCAAATGATCCCGTATTAGTCGAAAAAAGTCCCGAAGGACCACGACGGGATCCGGACGAATCCCAAAAACCATCCAGAAATGATGCCGGTAGGTATCCCAAATGATCCCGAAATAGTCCCGAAATGACCCGTCGGCATCCCGGACGGGATCGAAATTATCCAGAAATGAGCCGGAAAGGTCCCAAATGATCCCTAAGTCCCGAATACCCTAATGGATCCCGGACGGATCCCGAAAACCATCCAGAAATGATGCCGAACAGGGTCCCAAAATGATCCGTATAGTCGCGAAAAAGTACCGAAATGACCGACGGATCCGGACGGATCCCGAAAAACCATCCAGAAATGATGCCGAAGGGTCCAAATGATCCGTATTAGTCGCGAAAAATGTCCCGAAATGACCCGACGGGATCCCGACGGATCCCGAAAAACTATACAGAAATGATCCGGAAGGGTCCAAAATGATCCCGAAATAGTCCGAAAAAGTCCCGAATACCCGGCGATCCCGAACGATCCCGACAACTATCTAGAAATGATGCGGAAAGGGCCCAAAAATGCTCCCGTAAATTAAGAAAAAATCCCGAAATGGATCCCACGGGATGCCGGACGAATCCAGAAATGATCTCGGAGGGCCCAAATGATCCCAAAAAGGTCCCGAAAATGACCCGAGGATCGTCAAACCATCAAGAAGTGATGCCGAAAAGGGTCCCAAATGGATCCGAAATAATACAGAAAAAGTACGAAACGCCCCTAGAGGATCCCCAAATGATCCGTATTAGCCCCGGAAAAGGTCCGAAATTACCCCGACGGATCCCGGACAAATCCTGAAAACCATCAGAAATGATGCCGAAGGACCAAAGGTCGTAAAAGTTGTGAGGGTCCCGAAAGGATACCGAAAAACCATCAGAAATGATGCCGGAAAGTCCTCAAATGATCTCCTAATAGTTCCGAAATGACCCTGAAGGGATCCCGGACGGATCCCATAAACTATCCAGAAATGATCCGGATATGTCCCGAAGAGTCCCGAAATGACCCTGACGGATCTCGAAAGAAGCCCGAAAGACCCGACGGGATGCCGGAAGACCGAAAACCATCAAGAAATGATTTTGGGAGGGACACCCAAATGATCCCGAAAAAGTCCCGCAATTATTCCGACGGGATCTGAACGGATACCGAAAACCATCCAGAAGTGATGCCGGAAA